>CALNHX010010003.1:0-44261 GCA_940337035.1 Agriotes lineatus
CGGGAGATTTCTGATCATCACCGATATATTGTCCAGCCCAGCTCCATTTCAAATGAGCTATTCTTTTTATAACATTTTTCCCCGTTGTCTTGCGTCTTATTTTTTTGTTTCTTCTCCGATCTCTAAGGCTTACGCCCAGCATTACTCTTTCAATAGCTCTCTGTATTGTGCGGAGTTTATTTACTGATTTAGATGGGGTATGGTACGAATACAATTTAAAAACGCGGCATAAGTTTTATTTTTTACCGCGTTTTTAGATTTTATGTAGCTCTTATGCATTCTTGCATTAAACAATTATCCATTCCTTGTCGCTTTCTTACCTTGTAATACTCATATGCTGCTTCTGATACTGGGAACTAGTGCATGATTTTGCGGCTATGAAAAATTGTATACGGTCTGCTGGTGCATGTTAGCTTCGATTATTCTTAAAAATATGGAATAGTGTCTTATAAAAATCGTGACTTTTTTATAATTCCGCTCCCCTCATCCAACATTACTTCTTTACGTTATACAAAGTGCTGCGTTGACCGACAAACCATACAAAACCCCCATGCTAATTACGATGCATTCAAATATTGGCTTCTCTAATGATTTTACACAAACCTCTATTTAGTTTTTTTAAAGAACAGTGCATCGTGACCCAATATTTACATAATGTCAGATATTTTATTGTCCTAAACTTAAAATTAATAGGTAATATTAAATGTTTTGATAAAATTAATAGGTATTATTAAAGAAGGTGATAATATTTTCAAAAGCATGAAAGCAACTTGAGCAATTTATTGTCAAACGTTGATAGTAATTTTAAGAAATACGTATTTTTTCCCGTTTATTTATCCATTAAATGCTTGAGCTAATGTCTTTTATTCCTGTATCTGATGTACGAATTCTAATTTCAATCAGCCGTTTTCAACTAGGTTTATCAGTCACCTGTCAAATTTCAACAATCCCTGATCAACACCAAATTGATACTTATAACGTTTTAAAATTTCAAAACAGCTAACACATTTTTATAGCTATTTGTATTACTAGGTAGGAAAGTGTATCGTTCTCTCTCGCGAATGTAGTTTAATTCCCAGCGTTAGCGAGAACAGTAATCAATTGCTAACGCGCAAGTACTTGGTAATTGAATTACTATTTCATGTTAGTAATTGAAATCTCTGGTAATCAAATTACTTCATTGGGCGGTAATTGGTAATTAGTAATTAATTACTTTTTAAAAGTAATTTGCCCAGTTTTGAGTGTGCTAATATTTTATACACGGCATCAAGCAAGGTAATTCCTCTGTAGTTGTCCCAAACTATACTGCCTCCTTTTTTTTGTAGGGAAATTATCACGGACTTTATCCACTCCTCAGGCATTTCTTCACTATTCCATATCTCAACTTTTAGATCATATAACCTTTTTCGTAATTTTTCGCTTCCGTAGTTGAATTTTTAGGTTTTTAACTATTTCTCTGAATTCATTCTCGGTTGGTGGGTATACTTTAACATCCTCTTCCTCCTCCTCCTCCTCATTTCTTGGTGCTTCCATTTGTTCTTCTTCTTTTGTACTCTCGTTAAGTAAATATTCAAAAAATTCCTTCCATCTCTCATTTATCTTTTCTGCTTCATCTATTAAATTGTCTTCTTTATCTTTGTAATAAATGTGTTTACACTGTAAGCCCCTTTTTCTTTTTCTGGCTCCCTGATAGAAATTTCTTATCTCTTTGTTCTTAAATCTTTCTTCTATGTCGTTTATTTTATTTTCGTAGTACGTCCTTTTTTTCCTGCTGCAAATACTTTTTGCTTCGCTTCTCTGGAACGTATACTTTTCTCTGTTTGCTTCTGTATAATTTCTTAACATTTCCTCCCATGCTTTTCTTCTTTCCTCTATTAAACAGCTGCATTCCCTGTCATAGCATTCCTTGCTGTTAGTCATTTTACTTTCTTAAACTGCTTCTGCCCTTGCATTTTTCAGTGATAGTTTTCCATTACTGTTTATTCTTTGTTTCTAGTTCTTTTATCCTTAATTCTCTTTCTACAGTTTGTATATACTTTGCTTCTGTTCCTTTTTCTCGTAGTGTTTCATATTCGTATTTTTTCTTTCTTGGTTTTGCGCTGTACGTTTTATGTGGTAGCTTCAGAACATATAGGGTGAAAACGGGAATGCCTTACAGGAAAGGCAATGTTAAATATTACGATGGTTCGACTATATCTGTGGTCACGTAACATAGCATTGTTGTTTGTGTTACCATGTCAACGGTTAATTAATCTTTCTTGCATAAAATGAACTTGAAAAAATATGTAAAGGGGTTTATTCAGAACTTTCCTCGCAAGTGGCCGTTGTGACATTAAACAATTTTAAAAATTAAAGAAGAATAGAAATATATTCACGTTTGCAATAATACTGAAACAAAATGAAGCACTTCGTAATGCATATTAAATAAATTTCAAATAAAAAACGTTACCGAAGATGGGTTTCGAACTACGTAACACCAGCATTATTTATTTTATAGTACACAGCAGCTACCTTTACAGAAGCAGGTAATAGATCAAGTAAAAGTCAGGTTGAGGGGTAAATTGGATTTAATATGGTTGTTGTTAAGAATAATTTGGTTGTATAATCATAGCGATTTACTAAACATGGTTTTATTAGTAGGGAATGACGTTAATGGTTAAATGTGAAAGTTAAAACTTATTTGTCCTTGTATTCGAATTGCTCCACGATTAGGCGAATCAGTTTCTTCCGATAGGTTGTTATGTAGGTGCTTATTGGAACATCCAGCACATTGGTTTTATTTTTGAATAACGGCCACTGGGACGCCCCCTGGATGGGTAGATTGACTTGCAACGTTGCTTTAGATTTGATCCAAAACTAGAAACCTGTTCGCCACAAATTAGTGAAATTTAAAAAACAACAAAGTTATCCTTACCGATGGTCGGTTTCTAATATTTAAAAAGATATATTAGAGTGCGTAAAACATTACTGAGAGCAATCTTCACAAAAACATTTAAGTACCCCAGAAATGCATAGTAGTCTCTTCAACGGCTCGGCAAAAGTGCTGCGAAAACCGATGCCCTCGAAATTTTACATATTTCCGACCACGCGCCGTTAGAGCAATTCGAATGTCAAAGTGGTACAAAAAATTTACAGTTTACGTACAGTTCGTCATTTATTCTCGGTTAAATTTCATAATTTATAAGTTTGTGAAAAAATTTGAAACTATAAGCGAATTTATAGCAAATTCTCAAAAAGTTCTCCATTCTGCGGTAAACAATAACCCAATCTGTTATAAAATGCATGCCTTACATTAGCCAACTGTCTATCTATGATTAACCTACACTCCGCAACGATTGCTTCCCGCAAAGAGTCAATATTTGGGTGGCGTTTTCTGTAAATTTGATGACTCCAGAAAAGGAAGTCGCATGATGCCAAATCAAAAGATTTTGGTGGTCTGTTGATAGTGCCGCCGCGCCATTCCAGCAATTAGGAAAGTTATTATTTAGATATTCCCTCACATTCTAACCATAATGCGCTGGACATCCATCATGCAGAACCCAAATCTCCTGATTTTCACGTGCAACTTCTTCTAATGCAGGGTCAATCTGATCGATTGAAAGTTTTAAATATGAATTCGAATTTAAATTTCCAACTATTTCAAACAGTCCAATAATGTTATTGCTGAAAATACCAGCCCAAATATACATTTTCTACGGGAACTGCGTTCTTGTTCCAAAAGCTATCCGAGGATTATCTTGGGCCCAATATCGAGTGCGCCTGCTTTCTTCATCGATTAAGAATATCTCTTGAAGGCACTGAGGTTTGTAGGGATGATATCCATACTTCTTCAGAACCTTATGCACTGACCGTGCCGATACGTTGCAATCTCGAGCAAAGCTGGTTATTTGATCAGCATTTATCAATCCCAAAACTCTTTCTTCTAGATCATCGTTGGTTCTTCTATTCCGTTTGCCTTTAATGTCAATATCTCGATTGAATATTTGTTTAAACTGCAATATTAAAACTTCCTTTTAAATTACCTGCTGCTACACTTGCCGTAGTTTAAATTTTTTTCAGAAACTTGTGAGTTGTTGATACAGATGGCATAGGTAGATTATTACATTTAACCGAGAATAAATCAAGAACTGTGCGTAAACGGACGCTACTGTAAAATGCTTTGATAATAAATACCCTCTCTTCATTAGAATATTCAACATTGTTATTCATAGTAATTAGTTAAATGCGTGAATTGATAACTGACAGAAAATAACATTTATTTTGGCATAAATAAATTTGATCATGGCTGGTGTGTTCTTTGTAAATAAAATGCAAAATATTTATTACAGTTTTTAAGCAATTTCTATCTTAAACAAGCAACAAGTTCAAGTAAAGTATCAGATTAAGCGCATTTTTCTCTTTCGATTGATACCACTATCAATTCAAGCAGCAAGCAGTAATCTTCATATATACCATTTTCCATGCATTTCCCTATGCTCGCAGCTTAAGTGAAACACTCGGTATAACTGATTCGAATAATTCTGGATTATTTTTAATAAAATAGCGCACGCAAAGAATAGGTTATGGATAAATAGGAGATTTAAAAATTGTGTATGTTCCGGATAACGCAGCGTTCCGGTTAAATGAGATAATCGCGCTTCTACTGAGTTTTACAAAAAGGTATCTATTAAAAGACTTGAAATTATAATTATTAAAAGATTAATACGATTTTATTATAAAAATGTGTCACTCTTAAAAAAACATACAGGAAGGTTTTGAAATTCATGTGTACATATGTCGAAATCTCACTTAGATAATGAATAAACAAGTGTATCTGCAAAAACAGTTTTACAATTCCATGGACTTCAGTTTGAGAACTGCAGTACAGGTAAAGTTACTAATATAAAACATTTACTTGCTTTAAATTTTAATTTGACGACCTAACATAAAGGCAAGTATTCGTAATTATGCTGAACTTTACTAATAATGATTTATTTGCTACGATTATTAATAAATCAATAACTACGAATGCCATTATTTCACTTTTCGATACAAACCTTTCAAATAACAATAAAGAAAGCAAATCTGACGTGTATGTTTACATTCTTAGCAAGGCAACTAGATTAAAATAAAAGTAATATTGTTTCTGTGCATTATGAAGCCCCACATAGTTTTTGTTTTATAAGTTCTCAAACTGCAGATAATCGACTTTTAAAGTTATTATCTCGAAACTGAAGCACATTTGCCTATGTTTTTTTGTAGAACTGTTTATTTACGTATTATGTATATGAGATTTTAAAATTTACGTGTATTTTAAAATCGCTCTGTATATTGCTACAACATAATCAATACAATAAGGTGGAAGCGAATATTACTGTAACAAATAAAAATTGGGTAAGAAACACAAAATATTTGGGAAATATATCGAATTAAATTAAAGTAAATATAATCATTTCATATTTTTTATGCAAACACATTATATGCTTCTAATGTAACAGCCAATTTTTCTAAACGTATTTAACAGATTTTTGAAAATTTTAAAATACAGAAAGAGCTAATATCATACACGTACTGACAATGTTGAGATGCGTCAGGTGCAGTCTCTGAAACTGTGGTTCGCGGTTTATTTAGGTATTTGTTACCCATTTACTAGAATTTATTTTATTTCGTAGAATATGGGAAACTGAAAAAAAAGAAAAACTAAACAAAAATAAATTGTGGTAGTACTATATAATTATTTCATTTCCTTGAAGAATAACTGAATCACAAACGCCTTTTTACAAAACGTTATTAAGGCTGGCGTGGGAACAAAGACTAACCCACAACTGTTCCTCTCTTTTATTTTACTGCGTCATGCTGCTTCCTACAAATGTATGGACAAACTACCAGTTTACCAAAGTGAACATATTCTACCGCAAATGTGCGACTTAACTAACAGTTCTATTGTCTGCTCTGGTTATTTCAGCAGCAGGTGTCCCTAGATAAAAATGCTCGTCCATGTATTTCTATCTTTTGTTTTTACTGCCACGGACCCGCGTAGCGCCGTGTGCTGCATGAGCTGCTCTTTGATACTCGAACAAAAGTGTTCTCTCCCTATCTCTCTCTCTTCCTCTCTTTCTTTCTCTCGCTCTGTGTCGCTCGATGGGCTTTATCGGTTTTATAGACCTGCAGCCGAATTCGCGGGAGAGTTCGTGTTTCATCAGGCCGTTTGGATTGCTTGCAGTTTTCTGCCACCCCGTTTGGTATTTTTAGATATGGTTTTTAATTCCTTCTTAGTTTGTTGGTCAGCAACTCGACTAATCTTTTCGAGTACACCTGTTTTGTCTTTTTATCTGTGCTTAAAAATGCCTTTTTTAACTGGAATCACTGACTTTGAAACATATTTCTGTTTTCCGCTTGAAACAGTACTGACGTCAAAATCAATCTTTTTATTTATATCTATTTTTACTTTTTCTGCTTCACAACTCTTTTCTCGTATGGTTTTTAAATATGTTCTTACGTTGTCAGGTCATTTTGATTTTTCTGTGATCTCTATAGCTACATAACCATTTCGTATGGTTTTGGTACAAAAATGACGAGTTCGCCTGTATTTCGAGTCCAGTGTGGTCATAGTTCATCGCATAATGCTGCAGCGTTTAGCGTCAAGCACAATGATTTCAAAATCTTTACATCGTTGTGAGTGCAGCTGGATTTTTTTTCATCGCGTGTAAAAACGCTTGGTTTCTGGTTATTTAAAAACACAAGCTATAAGAGCAAGCGAGATACCTTTTCCTAAAATCAAAACCTTCAGTCGATTTCTCTCGCACGGACGGGCCTTGTGCTCATCATGCGAGATGGTCTGTACGCCGATTGGCTACAGCTGCAGACAGGATCAGGCGTTTGCCGCCTAAAAGTGCGCTTGGTCGGGACTTCGTTACGAGTCGTCGAAGCGAGAGGTGCTTTTCCGGGCTTTTGCCCCAGTTTGTGCGCGTTGGGGCTAGTGAATGCCGATGACCGTCAGCCTTGCATTATTTCGTAAGGCTAAGTTGGGTCCTTTACCCAAACCAGGGGATCAAAACATGTCACATAGTAATTCAATTCAATCGACATTGAACACCCTAAGGTGCGAATTCGGGGAAAAAGTGAAGGGTTTGCCGGTCTCTGCAATTAGACAGATCTAAAATGTGTCGAAACAGATGAAGGTGTTTCTCTTACCCTCGGTCTAGCTCGATCGGAAAGGCGTGGTTCGATAGCTCAATGAAACCGACTAGAACTTACCCTACACTTTTACTCAAAAATATTGCTCGAAGCGCCACTCGCTTTGGGGAAATAATTACTTCCGTGACAAAAGCTAGTAAGGTCACGGAAGCCATGCCAAAATTCACCGGGTTAGCTGCAAGTCGCCTCCGCGCCGTTCGTCAAGCTCCCCCGGGTCTTCGGGTACAAACGCAGGGTGGCCTTAAAATCAAATGATTCACCTGCTATGACCACCCTCCTAAAGGTTTAAAACTATAATTCAAGCCGATATTCTTAAGGCTTGTTCAACAAAGGTACATGCTTTGGCTTTACACTTAAATACAATCGGCATTCGCCATTACTGGTTGAAGACCAAAGATTTCAAAAATACAACAAATAAATAGGCTGACTTTGACAAAATTTGTATTTAATGATCCAAACACCACAATAAATTCCAGGTTTATTACACAAATGGTACAGCCTAACTGAAAAATATAGGGGATCCCAGTCAAAGTTAACTTACCTGAAAGTGTTGTTTGTGCAAGCTCTGTCAGTACATTTAAAAACGTTTGGACAGAATTTTCAGTTAGTTAAAAATGGGTGATTTTCTTGTGGAATAATTGTATTTTCTTTTGTTATCTTTAGTTTTGGTATTACTACATTTACCGCACTATATTTAACTACATATAACTATATGTTATTTACTGTATGGGCGCATTTATATCTGTATATGGTGCTTAATAGGTGTATACACCTCAGCACTAATCTTTGCAATAATAATAATAATAATAATAATAATAATAATAATAATAATAATAATAATATAAATACAACCGAAAAATTCGTAATGCTAATAAATAATGTTTTCAGCTAACATGAGTGCTTGTATATTTACAAAAATCTGATGTAATAAGTGATGGCGTTACATAAGATTGTCTAAAATATAAAACGAAACGCTTTGCTTAAATAAAAGGTATCTGTAATCTATTGAGTTCAGGCTCGTAATACGGCCAACGTTTTTAAATTTTATTTTAACTGCACGCTTATTTAAGTATTTCATTGTAGGGTCTTTAAATTAACTGTAATCGAATTTGAAATATGCAGAAACGCCGTAAACACAAAAGGTTTCGGTAGCTCTGTGGCAAAGTCCTCAGACTGCTGCGTCGAGGACGCGGGTTCGGATCCTGAAGGGAACAAACATTTTTTAAATTAAATAAATGAGAGCGAGAGAGAACGGCTGCGAGGAGGTGAGACGGAAGCGGACGCGTGACGTAATCAAATCCAAAATGGCTGCCGCGAAATTAATTTAATTAACATTATGTAACAGATGCGATAAAATACGCGACCTAATTTAATTAAAATTCGCGATCTAATTGAATTAGAATCCGCTAATTTAATTAAAATCCGCGATCTAATTTAATTAAAATCTGCCAATTTAATTAAAATCCGCGATCTAATTTAATTAAAATCCGCGACCCAATTAAATTAATCCGCGAATAACCCGCGACCAATAAAAAGTGGAGGGGTTAGCTGTCCCCATTCTACTGACGTTCTTTTATAATAACTCTCTTGAATTTAGTCGTAGCCAACCAGATTAAAAAAAAATAGTATACATATTATTTTTCGTTTATCAAAGAACTTTAAGAGTGATTCCGCCTGGTTTTTACAATTTTATATTCAAAACTTAGCTTAGGTTGCAAAAACTTAAACATATACATACATGGTATTTCCTCTGAAATAAAAAAGTTGATGCTTTTTCCTTGTTAAACCAAAAATAGCATTTTAACAAAAAATATCTCCGTGTACATATTTTTTCGGTATAATCATTGTTCCAAATTTCATTTTTGTTTCAATTAAAAGAAATATTTGGGGTTTATAATAATCCTGTTAACCCCAGTATGTTTGACTTATTTATCTCAATTTATTTATAAAATTAAAAGAAATTGTACCTAGGCAGTATAAAACTCGTTTAAATGTACTAGCTCAACATAAGAGTATAATAAAGCAAGCACAATTGCATCACTACCAAAATTATGCGTATAAATTCTAAACTAGTCAGTGATATTAATTGGTTCTTCCGCCTCCTGAGTTTCTATCTGAACCAGTTGGAGTTTTAGTTTTGATTTCCATGACGCAGCCAATGGATTAACTCCTGGTTAATAACTTCTAACGAAATGTTCTTAAATCGTCACTGAACAATATCTAGAAGAAGTAGTAAAACCTTTCATTAGATACACACCAATATGATTGTTAAACTTTGTTTACTTTTGTAATTGTAATTGCAAATTAAGAGGTAACGACGTACTATTTAGTTATTACCTATAAGTACAAAAAATTTAATAAAATTTTACTTTAATCAAAAATCATTTCACTGATTTAGATAAACAAATGCTAGACATCTAATATATTTATCTCAAAATATTTCCTATTCTTGCATATGAGTTTCAAATTGGGTTATTTATGTCGATATATAGCTTGAAGGTTTTCGATTTTATACTGTCGATATCATTAATAATATCTGAATCTAGGTAATTGATACCGGGTGGCCATAAATATCTGAGATCACGGTAGCCATGGAATTAGCTACTTATAAATGTTGGTTAGCATTATACATATTTCAATTATAATAAGTATTGGTATTAAATGTAATAAAATGCAAATAAGAGGAGGGGAATGTGCCCCAGATTCTGCAGTTTAGCCTACAACTCGATTATAAAAATCTCCTGTTCTAACTTCAATACTTATTGCACTCTGTAATAATTTTTGACAGATAGGAACCGGTATATAAATAATTTGAAATAATTTTTAAAAAGTTACTTAAATATGGAAACTTAGTTCTCCGGTTACCTTAAAATTATAGTTCAACAATATAACAGCGATTACTAATACAAAAAATCAAATTCTAATAATTAAAGCTTTTACTTCTTCCAAATGAAATAATATTACTGTACATAATTAAAGAAAAGAATAGACACGAAAGACATTTAAATTTCAGAATAATCTACAAACGTTAGTCAATTCCAGGAAGCTTTTATCGTTGCAGAACAAAGTATCAGATCAACTTAAATACAATACACCAGATAATAAATACACACCTATATTTTATAATTTGAAAATGTACATAGGTATATAACAACATTTCAAAATATAATGTCTTTGGACGTCGCAAATTTTTTATGCAGAAAATTAGATACTCCAAGAAGAAATTAAATATATTATTTATTGATAAAACAAGAAAATTTGTCTAACCAATTTTAAATTAGAACAAAGCAGAAGAAATTGTATAATTACCCTTACTATTTTTCCCTAAACCATTGCAATTTAGAATTGAGTTATTGCGATATGGGCATCTTTGAAGACTACATTTCTACTGACCTTGACGGTTACTTCCTATCTCTTTATATTTTTAAATATTAATAAAGGAACTACCTACTAGTTTGCTAATCTATACATATAAAAATCAATCGCCGTGTGTTAGTAACGCAAAAACTCGAGAACGACTTGACCGATTTGGATGATTTTTTTTGTTTTGTTCGTCTTACTCCCGAGGTGGTTTAGCAAAAAAAAAACCGGAAAAATCCAAAAAGAAAGGCAGAAATTTGGAAAATATCGAGAGTGCGTCTTTCTATACACTGTACGACTTTGTATTTGCAGTCATTCTTTTATGATTCTGTGCTTAATGGTTTCAAGGGTTTTTCCCATCATGTCATAATCCAAAACAAGGTTTGCCGGGTCAGCTAGTCTTATAAAAATATGTATGTTTCTAAGCAAAAGTGTATAAAATGTGTGGCCACGACTTTAAAAACGGATTGCTATTAATTGAAATGAGCCGGAATTATTCGCCGCATTATTTGTTTGTGTCGTAGCGTAACGGACATATGATTTTGAAAAAGTTGCACCTACACCTACCACATTTCAAGAGTTTACAACTGGAAATGGCAATTTACAACAGGCGGGTGAAATATTATGGAATAGATAGTACCATCTTCGTGAATTCCCACGTTAATGTTATTAAACAGATTGTTGTATTTAAAACTGGATCGCTGAAACATAAAACTACTTTGCATTAGAATAACACGTATTTGGTATAATTATTCAAGATCAAGTTATGTATTTAAAAAACCCAGTTTATGTAACAAATTAATTTTGACAAAGTAAAGTAAGTGTTCCAGCGATTTTAACCTTGCAGTTGAAAGAAGTCGTGATGGATCACCCACTAATTAAGAATTCAGGACATTTTAATTTTTTTGTTTATATGTAGTAGTAAATCTTTTATAAAAATAGGAGTTTCTTAAAACGTCTACTTACCCGTTACATATGTCAATTTTTAATCATCTTTTCTGTGTGTAATGCATTACAATACAGAAAATTAATTTATTTTTTTTATAATAAGCTAATAAAATTGAGTCAATTACTATAACAAACTATATTGATGATGTTTTAGTGAATACAATTTAATTGTTAATGGGTACTATAAAAACTAATTTGTGATTAGCAGAACATCTACGAGTTTTTAAAGGATTTTGTGCTATTCCAAAACAAATCAGTTGATATTAGTAAAGTAAATAAAGCAAACGCACGTGACTACCGAATTTAACAAGACAAAAACGCAGAGAATATTTAAATAAGAGTAAAATCTAAAGTACCAAGTTTATAACATTTTCACTATTTTACAGGGTGCAAACCATGATCTTTTTGAAAAAAAAAAAATTTTTTGTTTAAATCACATGTTGGATTTAAATCGATGTTATTAAATTTTGAATTGGCGAGTTGAAATTAAATGGGAAATTTTTTTAACAATAAGTATATATGCATGTAATGTGTTTGTATGTGTATTTTCAGTACACACTGTTTCAATCAAGAAAACAAGGTCTGTGTTTTTTGTTCTAAAATTTTACATTGTCAACGCTTTCATTGATAAAGAATGGAGTTTAGTGTCAAATAATCAAATGGGAGACATAAAAATATAAATTTTGAGAAGCTTTCTGAAATTTATGTTGATGTATGTAAAACTATTGTTTCACATTTTGCAGTGGAGGGGGTGAATTTTTATTTTTGAAAAAGGTACCTAACAATTAAAACCTTTGTCTTGTTACTTCTTGTATGAGGAGCTTTACAACAGTTAGTAGATAAATAAATTAATCACTTAGTGAAATAAGAATTTTAAATTTTATTTCTAATATTTCAAGTTTAACAAATTGTAATTACCAAGTTAAACTGATTTATTATCCACCTCTTAGCAAACTTTTAATAAAAATTGGAGTGTGTTTCTGTACTTAAACGGAATTCACTGTTATACTTGTAAATGACATACGAAAAACATTTTAAAGCACAACGTAACCAGTTGATTTAAATCAGTTATGTTGAATATATAAATCGTTGGATTTAAATTGTAATTTCAACCTTGATTTAAATAGACTTTATTTAATCATTTGCAGCCTGCTACTTTATTATCAAGTTTATAATTTTTTTAAATGCCAATTAAAATCAGCTGTTGCACGATATTTACAAATTAGTTAGAATAACATATTCGGTTTACTTTACATTCTTACCTACCTTTTAGATAAGAGCCTGGTTCCAGTAGAGTCCACCTATTCGAAAATTATAAGTTGTGAATTTACGCTCTGGTTAAAGATAAACTGTAGCCACAAATAATTATTGCTTTTACTATTTCTTCTTAAAACATTTTTTTCTAAAAAGTATTTTCATGTGTTCTATTCTGATACGGAAATATAAATTTGTTTCAAAATCTTTTTGGAATTTTGAAAATAGCGTTGTACGATATGTTCATTTGATACAGAGTTAAAAATTCATTACATTGGCCATTTACTATACGACTGCGAAAGCTACAAGCTTATAAACCACTAGAATAAAAAATTCCATTGGTAACTATACTTTTTAAAAGATTGCTATGGATATAAATTGAAATCGCGCCTACAAAAATTTGATATTTGCTGTGTGAATATTCATATTCATAAGCAATGTGTCGATATAAATTCATAAAGGTCCGTCGCCCAATAAATAATCCGGAGCCTCATAAACATACAGCTTTTTGAAACGACTAGTAATGTATATTGTCTTTTCTACAAATAATTTACCTAATCTAAATTAAGAGCTTCTAAACGAATTAAATTTTCTTTGAGATTCTGAATTTTTTAAAATATCATTATAGTTTAGTTGTTAATATTTTAAAAATTGCATTGATCTATTATACATCTTGTCAGTGTCATAGTATAATAAGTACCTGTATATATTTATTAAGATCTTTCAAAATGTGACTGAAATATTTAATTTAGGAGCATAGAATATGTTCTATATGCTTTATACTAATAGAGGAATTCTAGAATCCCCTGATTGGCTTCTATTAGCAGGTCAGTTTTCGTGCGTTACTAGCAGTACTATAGAGCCGCTTTTTGAAACCGCTAAAAGCATATCTGATTCGCAATTCCAATAGAAGTTCACTGTAGTAAGATCTATAAGAATCCGGTAAAAATATTAAATTCGCAGGAGTATGGAATACGTTCCCTGAATATTCCATATGCTGTATACTAATAGAAGACTTTTAGAATCCCTTGATTGGCCCGTAGAAGCAGGGCCGTTTTCGTGCGCCGCTACTAGTAGTACTTTGGAGGCGCATTTTGAAACTGCCAAAAGAATACTTAATTCACAGTTCCAATGAAAGTTCACTGGCACTGAAGTTTAGTGGAATATACGTACTTACTATCTTTTCGTAGGTGCACATGGAACTAGTACGGAATTATTTTTAATAAATATGATAGTATAGGAGGAGCATAAGCACTGTTCCATAAGACTTCTACTTTATGAAAAAATGGGGACTGCCAAAGGAAACTCCATGAAACCTGTAGTTTTGTGGGTATATGTAATATTTACATACCTATCAGCTACAAACTTCATGACGACGATATTTTTAACTTGATAACACAACTACCCAAGCCTTACATATTGCTAGGAGATTTCAAAAGCTACGGTCTACAATGGGGTTTTTAGCATATGGAGCATAAAGGGAAAACAATAGAAAAATAAATTTTTTATACTGACCACATCCTACAAAATAGAGGAATACCCACATACCTCAGCCCTAGTACTGGCAAATTTTCTCATATTGATCTTACCGTTTGTACCACTAAACTTGCTTCGATACTACAGTGGCAAGTACAACCTTATATGCATGGTAGTGATCACTTTCCCATTAAAGCCACAATAGAAAACCACCAACAACTCATCAAAATCTAATTTCAAAAATAATCTTTCAAGAAAGTAGACTCGGATGCGTATTCAAATTATATTACAACATCCATTGATAAACTCGACAAACTCCGCGATATTAATATACTAGTAGAAAACTTTTAAAATTTATTGAAAGCAGCAGCAGAAATATCTATTCTAGTTCAAAACACCAAAAAACCTCTCCCCCCCCCCGTACCGTGGTGGAATAAAGCATGCCACGAAGCCATTAAAAATTAAGCCAGATACGTCATTAAACAAAGTAAGAAAATAGTTGGGAAGATTTCATATCAAAAATAAACGCAGCTACTCCAATACCCGAAAGGTGGGAGAAAATAAAACGCATAAAAGAAACTAACCGTGGCCACGCAGTAAAAACTTTACGGCACAAAAATTCCATAATATAAATATCCACTTCAGCCGATATTGCTGAGTTTTTTGCTACCTACTTTTACAACTCCAGTAGAGCTAACTATGATACGAAGGCTTAATGTGCCTTGCACCTTGTAAACTCGAGCAAAAACCTGCGCGATGGCCATGCTCTTTGGTGGCCCGTGCTATTTGAGTACCTTGAGAACGAGGATATTTAGTCAGATTTGGTCTTTTTGCTGTTTGTGCATCCATATTCACTAACGTTTCGCAAGACCTTGCAGGTTGCATCATGAGAGTGAAAGTCGCACTAAGAACTGAAGGTCGATGTGGAGCTATTTATAGTCGTCTGTGCCAGGCGCGCGGAGTGGCGTAATGCTGATTGGTCGTTCGAGTGCAACAGTGGTTGTAATGCTTTAGACCGTGTATCACAGGAGTCCACGTTTTACTAAGCTTAAAGCCATCTACTCTGTTTGTATTATTTGGATGTTTTTCAATTTCTACGGCTTCACGTATCACTCGCGGGAAGTAGTGAGGTATTCTGGGAAGTACTCTGGCGTACTCAAGTTCTATTCTATTTCCCGTTTGTAAACGTATGCACAGCTACGGCTGATTTTGTGATGCGTTTGTGTTTGCAATCGCCTTTATGTTCTTGAAGGCTTAGATCAATGTAACTCGAGCCGCAAGAACAAGGAATGCGATATACGCCAGCGGTTTTTAAACTTGGAATTTTGTCTTTTATCGATCTGAAGCTGTTACCCAAAGTTTTCTTGCTCGTGAACACAGTTTTGATGTTGCATCGTTTCACGACACGTCCTATCTTACCAGTCGAGCCTTTAACGTAAGATATAAATGCTAAGCCTGCCAGAGCCTCTCTTGTTTAGCCTTTTGTGTTATAGTCTTGTCTAGCGCTTTTCGTATGGCGGTAGTTGTGTATTCGTTCTTTTGTAAAGAGTCAAACAGATGTAGCTTTTCTCTCTCAAGCCTGTGATCTAAATGATCTTTTTGAATTTCACTGTAATATAAGACGTACTTTTTAAACTCTTATGGTTTGTTATTTCTGACGCCACGGAAAAAGAGTAATGTGTATATTTTACTTAACAATTTTTAGCGCATTCACAGTAAAAGTATTGAAACCATTTAACATTTTAATTTCCCCAAAGCAAAGAATAACACAAACTGTATAATGCAAGCACTAAAACCGTATTTGGTTTTAAGATTCACAAAAAAGTTAAAACGAGCTACATTCTCAAAATCCTTTAAACTTCAGGACGGGTCACACTTGCAAACGCTTGCATAACAACTACTTCAACTGAATTGTACATCCAGTACAGTTCTCCCATGTAACGTCCCTTGGGCATACGTGGTGGAAACTTTGACTGATCAGGAGTCCAATTACAAAAGTGATATGTTTGTCCTTGCTGTAAATAGTACAGATATTATACATTTCATCCATAAAAATAAAGATAATGAACTAAAGCAGAATGCAGGTAATTGGAAACGGTAATGCTTCTCAACATATGCAGACTGTTTCTACTTTGGGTGTCTTCTGTTTGCACTACGTGTATATGCTTTCAATTTGTTAAACAGCTTGAGGCAAATAAATAAAGAAATGGAATAATAATTTTGTGCGTTTTAAACCTGTTCTAAAACACGTCAGGTAATTTAAAAAATTTTGAAACCGAAAGTAAGCAGCCAATCTTTATTAGGTTTCATAATTACTAAGACAAAGTGGAAACCGCCTGCACAATTTCCATACATAACAGCACTCTTTTAAGAAATCATTTGTAGTATTAATTAAAACTATTATTAATTGTAAATACCTGCATTGCTGCACATGTAGTAAAATTTCCACATGGAGTATTTCCTAGACCTGCAGCGTTTACGCTACGTAAATGACAGAAGCTGAATTGTGCTCGTAGTGGAAACTCACGATACTCATTACTCATAAATTTGAAGGCCTGTGCTATGAGCTAAAATAACCATATGTTAATACAATATTTAGCACCTAAGTTCCTGCAATGAAGGTTTAAATATCATTCTTGTGTGGCACCTCGCAGTCTAAAACGATAAACTCTTGTCTTCGTTGTATTCGGTATTACGTTTTTACACAAACTCAGAAAGAGACATCACTGACATTATAAAAGGCGCTATAAAAGAATGTGTAGAAGGTCAGATTTATTTAGAAATTATCTACAATTAATAGGAGGCACTGCAAATGGCGTAGTTATTTTAAATACGACAACATTGAAGAATTTGCAATACCTATGTAGAATAGCCAGTTTTTAAGAACAAAACGGTTTCGATTATTTGTAATAATGTGCTCGTCGAAACAATTTAATGTATCTTTGGGGTTAAAGAAGCGCTCGGTGAAACAATTATATCGAAAAGTAGAACGGTTTCGAGATTCTCAGCTTGCTTCTAACTTGAGGGCAATAATGAATGACCTGCAACTGGCAATTGAATAATAAAAATGCTGTATGAATTCTGAAATTTTATCAAAATACAACAATCTAAATGTTAAAGACATCAGATTTTAATGCAAGCAATGTTGGGTTAAAATGATAATTAAACATAATCCACTAGTAGCCATTCTGCGATAATTGTCAGCATTAAGATATTGCATAATTAATACATAGTGTGTTTAGGGATAGAATTATGCGGAGAAAAAACTGTTTAATATTTGATGTGAGCAAAATATAATTTTTAAACGAGTCTGCAGGACTCTCAACAAAATATTTAAATATAAATTCGACGTCAATAATGAACACAAAGCAGAAAACGACACAAACCATTTGACCTAGAAACATGCAATGCTTTTAAACCTAAGTAAAATTAAAATAACGCTTGTTCAAATTAACGACCATCAATTTTCATGCACTCTTTAACACCATTATATTCGTTGTAGAATGTATATAATTCAGCAGGCATTATGGATTTACCTCATACAATTTTATGGAAATAGATTTTATTTCCGAATACAGCACTATCCAAACTGCTGCTTTACAACAATTATTTTTAAATTTCACCTAGCCATAGCCGTGTTAGACATTGAAAAACGAAAAAAAGTGTACTGAATCACGTGAAGAATTCGATGTTATATTAGAAAAAATCGATCAGGATAATTATTTCTTAGGAAAATTAATAAGGAAAACAAAATTTTGCTTATGTAGAAGTGAGAGTTTTATAAATGACGCAACATTCTCTTAGACAGATTTAATGTAGTGATAAAGTGGCTTTTTAAGTACCACGAGTTTTGTTACTTATGAGAAAATAGAGACTGCGCGGAGATCAATCCCAACCTTAAAAATCTGTAAAGGGCTTTACACGGAACTTCCCTCGTGAGTGGAAGTTTTTAAACTAAAAATGTTGGAAATATCAATGGAGAAAAAATGAATTTGAATTTTTTAAGTGTATATCTTGTATATGTTCATTTCCAAATGTTCCCGTTTTCGACAAGGGTATAAACTTAAACTATGTGCAAAAATATTACTTTTAATTAACTATTAGCTGGTAACCCGTTCTTAATTCCATTTTGTAGAACTAACTTACGTATGAATTCATTTGTGATTACTATTTTTATCACAAATATATCTCAGATTCTCAAATCAACATTTATAATGAATCGGTAAAATATTTTAAAAGCCAAATACTTCAGCATTACTCTACTAAATTTTTAGTTGTGCGTATAGTGAATTGATCGCGCTCTATGCCTTGCGTTAGATTTAACATTACGATTTACATTTAAGCTTCGCGTCTTAAGTTTACGCTTTACGCTGTCGCGCGACGCCTAAAGTCGGAGTAACTGGCAATCCTTTTAGTTAAAATACACTTCGACACGAAGACAAAAGCTACTGTTGCGAGATTAATAAGAACACTTAAGTACAAATACTTGCATTTATTTTTCTGCCGTTTACAGAACACTTTAGTTTAATACCGTTGCTTCTTAACTTTACTTATTAACTTCTTCTTATTAACTAACTAAATTCTAAGTCCAGTTTGACCAAGAAAACTCGGTAGGCGTTTACAAATTTCCAAATAAGCCTATCAGAGCAGTTCTAATTTTTGGACTTTTGGCACGTACATACGGACGTGCCAGTTCATAATACTTCTATAAATTTGAAAAATTTGAAGCTTTCACACGTTGAAATTTGTCAAGCTTGATCCCTCGCAAATTATTGCTAATAAAGTTTTACAATGCTGCTACAAGAATTTTCCCCCGCCGGCACGAAATGTTTACGATCGAGTTGCAACAGTTGCACTTCTGAACACGTTCTGGCCATATACCTTTGCCTAATTTTTCGACGTACGAAGTAAACCCTGCATAAATTTACTGTAATCTATTCGTGAGATTGAAATATCCCGAGCTTCCCAGAGAAAGCCACGTTTCTAAACACCGGCTAACATTCGCTTGTTGTAATTTTAATATTACATTTTGCCTACGAATTCTACCTTAAAATATTTATGATACAAATGGCTTATAGCTAACTAAAGTACAGTTTCCTACAACCGCGTGTAGTTCATTTCATTAAAAAACGCAAATCGTAACAACGCCTAGTTGTACACTTCGCAGCACACTACTTTTCTTATGATATATTATATGACACTGTTATGTTTATATTTGGATTAGCATTACTATTATTTGTTGTATAGAATGTTTCGTAATATGAACTCGAGTCGTAAGCATTATTACTTGGTCTTTGACTCCCGTTTTGTTTACTTTACAATAAATAATACTTCTTGAGTTAAAGCAAAAATATACCGAATTTTATTTATTTAATGTGCTCAGCCTGTATATATCTAACCCATTTTTTGTCGGCTTTCAGCCAAATAGATATATAATCCGCATGCAAAATGTCGTCTTCCTCCAACAAATAGCTTTTGAACTATACCACCAACAGACGGATTGGCAGACAGACGGACGGGTACACAGATGGATTTGAGAAAACATATTTTTCGTTTGAAACGTGAAGATGTGAAGAAATCTTGGAATGTAATTTTTTCCTGATTACAATACTATTGTTATTCAAGCTACCATTTATATTAACAAATGTCGGAACCTGCAATAATAAAGGATGCTCTGCACATTGAAGGCTCTTAATAATACACTGGTTCATTGCGCATATTAATAAACAATGGATTGGAGGCCAAGCTACATGGTTTACAAGCTTGCCAATTTTCTTTCTATTAGAAACTTCTAGAAAGAAAATATATGCTAACAATTTTGCGGCATAATTTAAATGAATTAAAATAATAACAAGATAAACAATAAGGTGGCTTACATACTGCAATGATGCAATATTAGCATATACGAGTATGTTAAGCGCTAAAAGTGCATTCTTGCCGCTTGCTCGTGAGTATTGCTGGATGAGGCGCAGCCTAAACCCGCCATTATGCAAAATCGGCAAGAGCATTGTTAGCTCGAAATGTGCTATTGGTATCACAAAAAATTAGGAGAGCTTCTAAATTCATTAGCCATGCAATTTTTATTATTTTAGTTGATTTAATTACCTTAACTGTCAGATGACAGGTTGGAATTATTCACATGTCATATCAAAAACTACAATTTAAGACAATTCTAAAACTAAGTAAATGTGCAAACTGTTGAATAGTTACACCGTATTCTATGCAGGAATTAATCCTGGCTTTTGAAACTGAACTTACATTAGACATGATTTGACGTTTTGAAATAATTTGAAAGTTATTCACACTTCGGTTTCCAAGAAAAAGAATCGGATTCACACAGCTAAAAAACGTTTCCTATTTTTTTTTGTAATAGTACGCATATGCTATTTTTTCGACGACTGAGCATATTATTAACGCGAAAATAATCATATTATTTCATTTTATTAAAAATGTCAATCTATATACAGTGTGTCCAAGATAAAAAGGGCCAGTATGGAGATCTCGTTAATAGTAAGAGATACAAATTTGGTTAAATGGGAAACAAGTTGCGTAATTAAAGGACTAACAAAATGACGCCTATCAATCCCTGATATGATTGTTGGTTTTTGAGTTATCTTAAAAAACCGAATTTTTGGATTTTCTTTCTGGGGTTAGTATCAAAGTTAGGGCGAAACTGACGAAATTTTTTGATAGCAAATTCTTATGGACGTAAAGATTACGTTATCAATTCTTTTATCCGACGTTTCGTCTTCGAGCAACCATCATCAACTTTTTCAAAATGTTTTTAAATACGTTTCTTATTTTCTAATGTCAAATTTTAGAAGCCATTTTTATTCTGAATGCAACATTGGGTGCGGGTCTGTGTCCTAGAGCATTTCATGCGTTGTTTCAGCTTTTGTAATTTAAAAATAGAAGTAATGTGCCACACTGCATGTTTTTAATCTTTAATAATCGCGTATGGTCTTGGAATACAAATAATTTTCAATAGGAAATTATTGAGCCGTTGGAAGGTAAAGTGGCGTAAGTCAGTATTTTGGAGATTTGCAGATTTCTATGTTAAATTAAGCGGAAGAATGGTACCCCCTTGTGGAAGGTCAATTTTTATTCTATGTAAGAAATTGACTGAGAGAGGGCAGCACTCCTCTATGCCATTTAACCGGTTTCTGTTTTTAATTTAAGGTAAAGTGGCGTAAGTGGAGTTACACCACTTTGCCTTTAAACAGAAGTTGCAAGCTGACGGTTTCGTGTACTACGTTTTATTCTTTTACTAATAATAAAAATGAATGCTGATGATTCAGCATCGACGAATACTGACCCATACCTATTCAACATCCATGTGATAGTGAATACTATCCTACAGCAACATCAGATTCAGCTGGTAGGTTGCGTTTCAATAAAATGATAAAGCATAACCTCAACAAATTGATAAATTTGTTTTTGTACGTAATATTATAAAGATCTATTGAAATGCGCGTTTTCGTTTTAAACATATAAAATTTATTATAAACAAACACTAGATAAAGAATTTCCATTTGACGTCATCGACATCCAACAAAAAGGCAAGGGCCGTCCACAAAGCATAGAAAACTCTAGAAAAGTTTTATACGAAGGCCCATTAACAGTAAATAATAAGGAAAAGAAGTACATGCAGGACTTATTGCAGTTTATACCACCAATAAATCAAGATTGTTTAAAGCAGTTAATAGGTGATGATAGTGTGGAAGATAGTGTGCCCTTAGAACTCATAAAACCTGAAGAAGCTTAACAGTCTGTTTTCATCTTATTCTTTTTATTTACAAGTGTACTTATGTTTGTTTAAAGAATATTATTTCGTTTTTATAATAAAAAAAAATAATAAAATCATCTTTACTTTAAGCTTGTTTTAATCTTCTTTTGAAAGGCAAAATGGCGTTGTCATCTGTATACAAAAAAATGTTTTGAAAATTACAAAATTAATAAAATTTTGTACTGATAATTTAAGTGGATTTATAATTAATCTTCCTTCATAGATTATTAATCGTAAAACCGCTTTGGGATTTTTCTGTTAGTCATTAACTTGGAAGCATTATAACTCAGAACACTATTACATTGACTTACACCACTTTGCCTTTCAATGGCTCAATTAATTTGTTGATTATTTTTCTTATCCAGTGCGGCTCATTACTTTTTTCTTTAAATTGCAAAGCTGAAACAGCGTATTAAATGCTCTACGACACAGGTCCGTAGCCAAAAATTTCTTGTTGATAGCCAAAAAACTTGAAACGTAATTAAACCATGTACGGTACATTGTTGAAGCCACACTGGATATTTTTTATTTTTAATTTGAAGTATTGTCCTTATTTTAGAAAAATTATCAATAACTGAATTACGTCTTATTGAAAAGACTTGATGTTTACTTGCAAAGATTGTTAATGCAACTGCCTAGAAGCGTATTTCAACATTTTGTCCTAATCAACCCATCGCGATCGTATCTCCTACGTTTATTGAGTTAGAATATTCTTTTTTGTATTTTTAAAATATTTAGAAAGGGTTTTAAGGAATTTTGAAAAATTTATCCCCTAAGGGGTTAAAAAGGAGTGAGCTGTGTTTTTACGAATTCCTCAATATCTCTTAAACCCCGTAAGATATCGACTTGCTGTTTGCTTGTATAGGTATCCAATACAAATGTCGAAAAACGTATTTCAGGATTTTTCCGTAACAACCCATAAAGGTGCGAATCTGTATTCAAGGTGAATGATAGGACCCTTTGTATCGCCTGTGTTTGTTGAATTAGAGTTTTGTTTTTTGGCATATAGATATGTTTTTCAAATCTTTAGAGAGAGGTTTTAGTTTTTTTTTTAAATTTCACTTCTAAAGCAGTAAAAAGGAAAAACTGGAAAGGCGTAGGGGGTTAAAATTATTTTTTTATTTTGCTCTGGGTTCATTTCAGGTGAAACGGTCCGAAATAATTTTTCGAAATTTTACCCCTAAGGGGTGAACAGGGTAAACTGTGTTTTCACGAATTTCTCAATATTCCTTAGAATAAAATAGGAGGATTCTGAAATTCCTCTCCCAAGTGGTGGAAATGGGTATCCTGCTATAATTTATGAATACAACATTTGATAAGTACATATATTTTTTATTTTATTCCATTGTTATACTAAAACTATAGTTTTATCAATCTATACAAGGGGAACAACAATTACAGTTCCAAGGGGTACGTGACGCATAAAAGAGTTAAGGAGAACTTCATTTCGGAAGAATGTTGTTTCCTTTTTACCTACAACAATGTTTTGCAGCTTTTGTTACTTTAGCGTATTGAGTAAGGAGAGTATTCCAGAATACATTTAAGATTTAGAAGAAAAAACAAACATTTGTAGTCTGTACGAAGAACGGGCATCTTGCTGGTTAATAATAAATTGAGAATTACTCGCTTAATCTATGACACGTAACACGATTATTTAAACAAATGACAAGCGTTTTCAAAGAGACATCCTGACATGGCTTAAGTATTTTGCCCACGCGGAAATCCAAAACACTCGGCGGGCGGCAAAATGCTGAAAACGCTCGCTCAGCGGCGTTTGTCAAGTTTCTTTTGGCAAATGAGAGAAAACTCTACTTTCGAAGTGAGTCGTCAAAAAAATAAATGTTGCGAGCACTAAATCAAGTAATTACCCAATTTTATCTCGGAAGAAAACCTTTAATAAAGACGAACACCAATAGGAGCATATAATTCCATCACTTGTTTCAGTTTTGGTTTTGTAATAGTTATTTACCATACAAGTGAGTTATGGTTACCAACCTGCTGACTACCGTAAGATAAGGCACGTCCGCGCGATATCAGCACTTAAAGATTATAAATACATCTGTTTTAGCTAAGTATCTTGTCTTTTTGTACGCTCGCTGCTTGCAATAAAGTCCATGTGCGATTTCTGTAGTAGTTTTACTTTTTAAAAACGAATTTTCGTTGGCCCGGACCAAATTTGGCGCAGTCGGTAGTATATCCGAAATCGCTGCATCGAGCATAGATTTTCGTTTTAACGATTGATCGGATAAAAGTTCGGTGTTGAACAATATTCGAGTGTATATCGGAAGTGTTGTTCAGCTCCAGCAAAGTCAGTGCAACGAAGACGGAATTCGCACAGAAAGCAACCTGGTGGAGGACAGCATCGCCAACGCCAGTCTTAGTTAAGAAAATCTGGTGGAGGACCACATCGCCGAAATCAGCTGTAGGATTAAGAAAACAACCTGGTGACGGACAGCATCGCCAACGCCAGCCTAGTTAAAAAAATCTGGTGGAGGACCACATCGCCCAAATCAGCTGTAGGATTAAGAAAAAAACCTGGTGACGGACAGCATCGCCAACGCCAGCCTAGTTAAAAAAATCTGGTGGAGGACCACATCCCCGAAATCAGCTGTAGGATTAAGAAAACAACCTGGTGACGGACAGCATCGCCAACGCCAGCCTAGTTAAAAAAATCTGGTGGAGGACCACATCGCCCAAATCAGCTGTAGGATTAAGAAAACAACCTGGTGACGGATAGCATCGCCAACGCCAGCCTAGTTAAAAAAATCTGGTGGAGGACCACATCGCCGAAATCAGCTGTAGGATTAAGAAAACAACCTGGTGACGGACAGCATCGCCAACGCCAGCCTAGTTAAAAAAATCTGGTGGAGGACCACATCGCCCAAATCAGCTGTAGGATTAAGAAAACAACCTGATGATGGACAGCATCGCCAACGCCAGCCTAGTTAAAAAAATCTGGTGGAGGACCACATCGCCGAAATCAGCTGTAGGATTAAGAAAACAACCTGGTGACGGACAGCATCGCCAACGCCAGCCTAGTTAAAAAAATCTGGTGGAGGACCACATCGCCCAAATCAGCTGTAGGATTAAGAAAACAACCTGGTGACGGACAGCATCGCCAACACCAGCCTAGTTAAAAAAATCTGGTGGAGGACCACATCGCCGAAATCAGCTGTAGGATTAAGAAAACAACCTGGTGAAGGACAGCATCGCCAACGCCAGCCTAGTTAAAAAAATCTGGTGGAGGACCACATCGCCCAAATCAGCTGTAGGATAAGAAAACAACCTGGTGACGGACAGCATCGCCAACGCCAGCCTAGTTAAAAAAATCTGGTGGAGGACCACATCGCCGAAATCAGCTGTAGGATTAAAAAAACAACCTGGTGACGGACAGCATCGCCAACGCCAGCCTAGTTAAAAAAATCTGGTGGAGGACCACATCGCCCAAATCAGCTGTAGGATTAAGAAAACAACCTGATGATGGACAGCATCGCCAACGCCAGCCTAGTTAAAAAAATCTGGTGGAGGACCACATCGCCCAAATCAGCTGTAGGATTAAGAAAACAACCTGATGATGGACAGCATCGCCAACGCCAGCCTAGTTAAAAAAATCTGGTGGAGGACCACATCGCCCAAATCAGCTGTAGGATTAAGAAAACAACCTGGTGACGGACAGCATCGCCAACGCCAGCCTAGTTAAAAAAATCTGGTGGAGGACCACATCGCCGAAATCAGCTGTAGGATTAAGAAAACAACCTGGTGACGGACAGCATCGCCAACGCCAGCCTAGTTAAAAAAATCTGGTGGAGGACCACATCGCCCAAATCAGCTGTAGGATTAAGAAAACAACCTGGTGACGGACAGCATCGCCAACGCCAGCCTAGTTAAAAAAATCTGGTGGAGGACCACATCGCCGAAATCAGCTGTAGGATTAAGAAAACAACCTGGTGACGGACAGCATCGCCAACGCCAGCCTAGTTAAAAAAATCTGGTGGAGGACCACATCGCCCAAATCAGCTGTAGGATTAAGAAAACAACCTGGTGACGGACAGCATCGCCAACGCCAGCCTAGTTAAAAAAATCTGGTGGAGGACCACATCGCCGAAATCAGCTGTAGGATTAAGAAAACAACCTGGTGACGGACAGCATCGCCAACGCCAGCCTAGTTAAAAAAATCTGGTGGAGGACCACATCGCCCAAATCAGCTGTAGGATTAAGAAAACAACCTGGTGACGGACAGCATCGCCAACGCCAGCCTAGTTAAAAAAATCTGGTGGAGGACCACATCGCCGAAATCAGCTGTAGGATTAAGAAAACAACCTGGTGACGGACAGCATCGCCAACGCCAGCCTAGTTAAAAAAATCTGGTGGAGGACCACATCGCCGAAATCAGCTGTAGGATTAAGAAAACAACCTGGTGACGGACAGCATCGCCAACGCCAGCCTAGTTAAAAAAATCTGGTGGAGGACCACATCGCCCAAATCAGCTGTAGGATTAAGAAAACAACCTGGTGACGGACAGCATCGCCAACGCCAGCCTAGTTAAAAAATTTGGTGGAGGACCACATCGCCGAAATCAGCTGTAGGATTAAGAAAACAACCTGGTGACGGACAGCATCGCCAACGCCAGCCTAGTTAAAAAAATCTGGTGGAGGACCACATCGCCCAAATCAGCTGTAGGATTAAGAAAACAACCTGGTGACGGACAGCATCGCCAACGCCAGCCTAGTTAAAAAAATCTGGTGGAGGACCACATCGCCGAAATCAGCTGTAGGATTAAGAAAACAACCTGGTGACGGACAGCATCGCCAACGCCAGCCTAGTTAAAAAAATCTGGTGGAGGACCACATCGCCGAAATCAGCTGTAGGATTAAGAAAACAACCTGATGATGGACAGCATCGCCAACGCCAGCCGTAGAGTTAAGAAACCAGCTTTACAAGGATTGCAGAATGAAAACTACACTAATGTAAGTGCTCGTTCCTATTTTTTCCAATTTCCTATTTAACACACTCAGTTAGATTGATAATAAACGCAGAGGAAAATATTTAAAGTATAAGTAACTGTTTAAAATTTATGTCAGACGTAGAAATAGACGATTTGACGAATTTACTAAGCAATTTTAATTTAGTAGAACCAGAAAGCACAATGACTACAACTAACATTGCTAATACTGGTGCAGTAGGTGTAGATTACCAATTACTTCGATTACATTTAGATTCAATAGTTAATTATGATGAAAACCCTTACACATTGAGTATATTTATAGACAATTGCGAAAACCTGATTTCTGCTTTTGCCAGGGAAACCAATGTCGCACTTAACAATTTCTTATTAAGAGCCATCCTGGGAAAACTTACAGGACGCCCTTTAATGTTAATAGGATCGCGAACAGAATTAGAATCCTGGAATGAAATACAAAATGCCATTACTCTTAGTTTTGGTGATCAGCGAAATATTGAATGCTTGATTCAAGATTTACTAGCACTAAGGCCCCATAAAAATGAAACCCCCTATAATTTTGGAATGCGATGTCAAGACGCGCGAAGTTTATTAATTTCAAAATTAAACAGTTTAAACATGGCCGCTACATAAAAACCTATTCACCTTGCAAGTTATAACGATTTGGCTTTAAAAACCTTTATTAGAGGACTAACAGGACAATTGCAAACTAACGTTAGGTTAAGAAACCCAGACAGTCTTGAAAGAGCGATGAGTTTAGTAATAGAAGAGGAAAATTTTCTATACGCCACACAAAAATCTAATTCTTTGAACACTCAAAATTTATATATATAATTTATATAATTTTACAAATTATTCCTGGCCAAGATTTCAATCAAATATACAACCCATTCAAAGTTTACCGCAACGTCCAGTATTTTCACAAAACAATTTACCTCAAAGATCGATAACATTTGGTACTCAGCCCAATAGGCGCCCAAATAATAATTTTCCCACACAACGTCAACCTTATTTTCAGCAACGTCAAAATCAATTCAATTTTAGTCGTAATCCTATACAATCTTCTATTCGTTCAAAAATTCAAAGTAATAATTTTAAACCAGAACCGATGGACACATCTTCTGGAAGTTCAAGTTTAAGACCAAAGCCAACATTTATATCAACGGAACTTTATCAACAAGCTATTAACGAAAATCAAAATGTCGAATACACTTCAGACAGTCAAAATTATGTCGACGAATCACAATACTATGAAAACCCTGGAACCTTTGCTAATGAGTATATTGGTGATTATTCCGAATATTATGTGGATGAACCAAATCAATACGACAATCAATTTTCAGACGATAACAATACCTTTCAGGAAACTGATAACCCAAATTTTCAGTTAGACGCCCTACAAACCAATCCAACCTGATACAATTAAATTTAGTTAAAGCAAATTTACCGTATTTTTATATTCCCAGTCATAACGCAAATTTTCTGATAGACACTGGTAGTACAAGGAGTTTAATTAACCCAGAACTAGCATACACATTTTATTCAAATTATATATATGAAGAACCATTTAACATTCAAACTGCTCATGATATTAGTTATCACGATGAAGTAATGGAAATTCCAGTTTTCGATATTTTTAATGTAGACGAAACTCATAAATTTTATCTTTTTAGATTCAGTTCAAAATATGACGGACTTATAGGCATTGATTTACTTGAACAATTAAAAACAAATATTAGAGGAGATGGTCCGAATATGGGCCCTGCTTTTAATATGGGCCCCCACTAAATTGAATCAGTATATGGAGCGACATCTTTGATTCTGCTCATAAACTACGACTAATAGACGGCCAACAGTTCTCTTGACAGCAGCCACTCGTCCTCGTGCACTTTGCAGAACTAGTGATAAAATTTGTGTTTCTGGAAATCTGATTGTTTTTTCAAGGTAAGTTAAGAATATAATAATTGAAAATTTTAAGCTCAATTTGAATGTCGGTATTAGCAAAACGGGTACTACTAATATCAAGTTTTATTGTGTTTTAATCGAAATTCATATACCTAACCTACAAAGATAAATATGTGGTGTGTTTTGAAATCATAAAATGTTGCTAATATGGGCCCCTTGGTTGGTCCTATTATGGGCCAGGGCCCATAATAGGACCAATGTGTAATTTGTGTGTTCTTTTCAGATTAACAATGCCACGAAGTAAGCCAAAGGTTCCACCAAAGAATTTAAGAAAGAAATGGACCACTCAGGACATGAAGCTGGCCATGGAAAATATAAATAACAAAACTATGGGCCTGAAAGTTGCAAGCAAACATTTTAAAGTACCTAGATCTACACTACAAAGGTTTGTAAAAAAACAAAGAGAAGGAAACTTGAGTTCTGAAGAAGCAGTTTCAACAAAATTGGGAAGAAAAACAGTGTTAGGACCAAAGATAGAGCAAGAACATTCTAGCAATGGAGGCTACATATTATGGACTAACAAGAAAAGATATTTGTAGGATGGCTTATATTTTAGCTGTAAGAAATGGTAGTGTCGTGAACCCATTTAAAAATGGTATTGCTGGACGGAGTTGGCTAGATGCTTTTTTGAAGCGGCATACACACTTGCTTTCAATTCGGAGACCTACTGGAACCTCTTTCTCCAGAGCATTGGGCTTCAATAAGAAGAACGTAGAAGACTTTTTCAAGAACTTGGAGGATGAGTTTGCAAAGCACAATTTTTCACCTCATCAAATATTTAATGTGGATGAGACAGGTCTATCTGTTGTCCAGAGCAAGGTAGCACAAGTAGTGGGCAGAAAAGGAAAACGGCAAATAGCATCAATCACATCGGCAGAGCGCGGATCTCTGGTGACCCTTATCGCGGCAATGAGCGCTGCTGGGCAGTTTGTGCCCCCGATGTTGATATTTCCTAGAAAAAATTGAAACGACCAACTAATGCACGGTGCACCTCCTGGTTCAATTTATGCCGTTCACCCCAGCGGATGGGTGCAGCAAAATCTTTTTACCGACTGGATGAAACATTTCATTGATTTTGTCAAACCTTCCAAGGAGTCTCCAGTCCTCTTGGTGTTAGACGGCCACTACAGCCACACGAGAAATTTGGAAGTAATCAGATTGGCACGGGAAAACCACATTTCAATTATTTCTTTACCACCACACTACACTCACAGGCTTCAGCCCTTAGATAAAACCTTCATGGGCAGCTTCAAGGCCTATTACAGTGAGGAAGTGAGAAATTGGCTTCGCAGTAATCAACGTGCCCTTACACCATTTGATATTGCTGAACTTCTGGGCAAAGCATTTTTAAAATCGCAGTGTGGGGAACTTGCTGCAAATGGTTTTAGGGCAACAGGAATATATCCTTTCAACCGTCATATATTTTCTGATGCGGATTTTATAGCTGAAGAAATGGAAGCTGACAAAAACTGTAATATGACCTTGGAAGTAGCAGATCCAGGAAAGGACCTACCAAAATCTTCAGAGCTACCTTCCCAATTTCTTCCTTTGTCACCACCATCACAAACTATTCCAGTATCTCAGAAGACTCATGTAGATGGGATACCAGAACCGCAGCCTGGTTGTTCTAATAATCCTAGAGTGCCCATATCACCAGAAAAAGAAAAGACTGTGGAATTTGTTTCACCATTTCACATTTCACCACTTCCCGTTATAACAAAAAAGAGGGGTACTCGAGGAAAGAAGCCATCACGATCTCAGATCATCACCTCATCGCCCTACAAGGACCAGCTTGAACAGTCCCTTGATAGGACTCCAAAAAAGACCGCCCCAAAGAGAACAAAGCGAAAAATTATTCCTGAGGACTCCGATTCAGAAAAAGAAGATTTTGTTCCAGCTGATGACGACACGGATGTTAATGAAGTAGGTGTTACTCCTGATAATGAAGATACGGTCTGTCTTTTCTGCGAGGGTCTTTTTTCCGAAGATAATAGAGGAGAGCTGTGGGTTAGGTGCATAATGTGCAATCTCTGGGCTCACGAGCAGTGTTCAACAGCTGAAAAATAAGATTTTGTGTGCGACTTCTGTAGTTAATTTGTAAAAAATAAAAAAGAATACAGCTTAAGTTGACTTAAAATAAGAAATAAAGTTTATTTTTCAAACCGCATACCATTATTGTCTTTATTTGAAGGGGGCCCATATATCAAACACTCTGCGCCTCTAAACAGAAAAATTGCACCATTTCAATTGTTTTGTAAAATTTCCGTTTTCTTTCACTGCTCAACTCTATGAGTTCATAAATATTACTAGTAAGTCCTTAGACTATCATCATACCAAATTCCAGATGGTAATTCTATAAACTATTTTAACAATATAGCAAAAACAAAATGGGGGCCCATATTCGGGCCATCTCCTCTAATGTTAGGACTAGAGAATTGACAACTCCTAGTGCAAAAATTCCAATCGTATATGAAACCAAAATTAAGACAGCTAAAAACGAAGCGAGTGAGCTAGCAGAATTTTCACATATAATCTCATAAGAGCATTAATTCTTTCCGGAAATTTTTTGAGTGCGTTGCAACAACGTCGTATTAATTTGCCCGAGCGGGACGCGAGGGCAAATTAGGACGTTGTTGGAATGCACGAAAAATTATTTCCGGATATGAATTAATGCTCGAATGCAGATTCGGTAAGAAAATCGTAACGACACAAACCCTAAAAAGAAGTAATGTCTACCTACAAAAAATTTCCAAGAAATTTTTTAGTTGTCTTGGTTACGGCTCGTGAACTAATTTTTCTATTGGTCATTAATGAGTGTCGTACGATTTTCAATTAATATACCCCCACGAGTTAATCAAAGAGTCAAAATTCCTGTTAAGCAAAAAGTCGGTATAGGTATTTTAAGTCACACAAAATTCCGGAAAAGGAATAGAAATGCCGCAAGCTTTAGTAACGGTATCAAATAATTCGCTCATACCACTATCATTAATTCTGACGAAAATCCAAAAATTTAAAAATTTTGGAACCTTTGGACATTGAACCCCAAAATTTACTAGAAGTGAATTTTCTAGAGAAAATGGAAATCGATCGATCCCCAAATGAAAACTTTGATAATGCTTTAAAACGAAATCTAAAAAACTTGAGACTAGATCACTGCAACCGAGAAGAAAAAGACGCGATTAGGAAACTTTGTTTTGATTATAGAGATATATTTCATAGCGAACAAATACCTTTAAGTTTTACTAACGAAGTTAAACACAAAATTAAGTTGAAAGACGACACTCCAATATTTACAAAATCTTATCGTTATCCAGAAATTCACAAAAACGAAGTAAAAACTCAAATTCAAAAAATGTTAGATCAAAGATAAATTGAGGACAGTGTTTCACCTTGGTCCAGTCCAATTTGGATTGTTACAAAAAAGTTAGATGCTTCGGGTAGGAAAAAATGGAGACTTGTCATTGATTACAGGAAGTTAAACGAAAAGACCATAGACGACAGATACCCCCTTCCAAATATTACGGACATTCTCGATAAATTAGGCAGAGCTAATTATTTTACTACTCTTGATTTGGCCAGTGGTTATTACCAAATTGAAGTAGATCCGGATGATATCCAAAAAACAGCATTCACTACTGATGGTGGACATTACCAGTTTAAAAGAATGGCTATGGGTTTGAAAAACGCACCCTCCAGTTTTTAACGTGTCATGGACAATGTATTAAGAGGATTGCAAGATACATGTTGTCTTGTTTATTTAGATGACATTATTATTTTTAGTACATCTCTTCAAGAACACTTAGAACGACTTAAATCGGTATTTGATAGACTAAGAAAAAGTAATCTCAAAGTTCAACTTGATAAATCTGAATTTTTACAAAAATCAGTTCAGTATTTAGGACATATCATAACCCCTGAAGGAGTAAAACCAAACCCTGACATAATAGCAGCTATAAAAATTTTCCTATTCCTGAAACACAGAAAGAAATAAAAAGCTTTCTTGGACTTTTAGAATACTACAGACGCTTTATTAAGGACTTTGCCAAAATTACGAAACCAATGACGAAATGTTTAAAGAAAAACAGTAAAATTATTCACGACAAAGAATTCGTCGAATGCTTTAGGACTTTTACCAACATTTTAATTAATGACCCTATTTTGCAATACCCAGATTTTTCTAAACCTTTCATTCTGACCACAGATGCAAGTAATTTTGCAATTGGAGCAGTTCTTTCTGAAGGACAAATTCCGAAAGACCAACCAATAGCATATGCTTCCCGAACGCTAAATGAATCCGAAACAAAATATTCAACCATCGAAAAAGAACTTCTTGCCATAGTATGGGCTTGTAAGCATTTTAGGCCATATTTGTACGGACGAAAGTTCACGATTTATACAGACCACAGACCATTGCAGTGGTTGTTTAGTTTGAAGGAACCAAATTCGAAATTAGTAAGATGGCGACTTAAATTAGAAGAGTACGATTATGAAATTTACTATAAAAAAGGTACACTTAATAAAATTGCAGATTGTCTTTCACGAATTAGTATTAACGCTTTAGAAAACGAATCTCGAGAACTATATGCAAAATTTAACACCTTATAAATTAAATAGAGATGTTTCCGAATTTCTACAAGATTATACTCAAGATATGATAGATGACGAACCCCAAACTTCGACTAATATACATGAAAACCCAAAAATCTAAATAATCTCGGATATACAAATACAACCCCTTGACGGAATCGACAATATTCTGATACGTTTACACAGCATCCAAATTTTAATGTAACTACAAATGATGGAATCAAAATTTATGACGAAATAATTAATAATAAAACAAACCAAATTTTAGTATTCCCAAACGTATATCATAAATTAGAAATTAAACGCGAAACGTATGGCATTCAAAAAATAATAACCATCAAAATTCCAGAAGTTAGTAATGAAAATTTAATTTTTCTATTTTTAAAGGAAAATACTGACCCAAAAAAAGTTTACTGTTTATATCTTCATAAAGACTCATTATATAAAGATTTTTGTAAAGTTTATTTGAAACAGTTCTCGGAACGCTGACCAAAATTAATTAGATATCTTAAACGAGTCAACACTGTTACAGATCAATAAGAACAAATTTTTTTAGTTAAGAACCATCATGAAGGAAAAGCGAACCACAGAGGTATTAATGAAACGTTAGAATACTTAAAACGAAATTATTATTGGAAAAACATGAAACTCACCATTTCAAATTATATTAACTCTTGCGACATTTGTCAACGTGCAAAATATGCTAGAAAGAAACCTTATGTACCCTTAATGTTAACAGAAACAGCAACTAAACCATTTCAAATTGTTCATATGGATGTTTTTACATTTGATAACCGAAATTACTTAACTTTAGTCGACTCATTCTCAAAATTTGTACAAGCTCTATTTATCCAAGGAAAAACAGCTATTCATATTAGTAATGCTTTAATAAAATATTTTGCATCTTTTGGAGTACCTCAAACCTTAGTTGTCGTTAAAGGCACAGAGTTTAATAATGAAACTGTTAAGGAAATATTGAAATTACATAAAATTAACGTTCATTTTACAACCGTAGCCCATCATGAATCTAACTCCATTGTTGAAAGACTTCATTCTACAATTATTGAACACTTAAGGATCTTAAAAGAAATCCACGCAAATGAAAATGATAACCTAATGGACCATGCAATTATTGGCTATAATAATTCACAGTGCAACAAATTACACACCTTTCGAATTAACCTTCGGATATACAAATTCTGTAAATCCAAATGAAATGTTTATACCCACTTCATTCTATACAGAATACGCCGAAAATCACAAACAAAGATTGGAACATGTATACCAAAAAGTTAGGGAACAGTTACAAGTAGATAAGGGAAAGGTAGTTTCCAAATTAAATTCACAGGGAAACTCAAATAATAAATTTTCTTTAGGGAAAACTGTATATAAGCAAAACTCCGATTGTAGGAATAAAAAGAATCGCAAATTTTTAGGACCATAGGTACCAAATCACAAAAATGTTAGAAAGAAATAGAGTAGAAATTACTAATAAACTTAATAAAAATAAAAAAGAAGTAGTTCATATAAAGGAACTTAGAAAACCTTCTATCGTTACAGATTTGCCATCTGTATCGTCGCAGCGAAATTATATCTTCCAAAATTCCACAACCTCAATAGTAATCCTGGACTTCTTCCACTAAAATTGGGAAACGCACAGAACAAAGTTAATTATTGGTCTTTTATACAGGTATATGATATTTCTAAAATAATAGAGGAATTTAATGTACTTCAAAAGTCTTTTTCTCAAATTAAAAGCACAACTAAAAATGCAACTCAGAAGCCTAGCTTTGAAAGAGAATATTATAATTCATATAGTCTTGTAAATTTATTAGAAAGTAAAATTAAAATTCAAATTTATCAGCTTAACCCACTTGCTATGCAAAAATCTAAACGCAGCCTTATCGATGGATTGGGATCAATAATAAAGTCAATAACAGGAAATTTAGATCATACCGATGCAGAAAGATACGATAAAGCCATAACTACACTTTCCGATAATCAAAAACAAATGAAAACGTTAATTAAGGAGCAAATTACTTTACTCCAAAAATCAATTTTAAAATTTAAAAATAGTACTGAAGGGCTTGCTTATAATCAAATGATGCTACAATCTCGAATCTTACAATTAGAGCAGGTCATCAAAACTACACATTTGCCAGCGATCGATAAGCACAGTTATTTTCTTTTACATTCTTTATTCTCGCAATTTGCAATTAGCTTCCAAATTATTTACGATATGTTAGAGAGAATTGAAGTAGCAATCAGTTTTTCAAAATTGAATACATTCCACAACTCTTTAGTTGAACCTGAAGATTTACTTTCGGAGCTGTCAGGTATTAACACGAAGATTGAAAAACATAAACTTCCTTTCGAAACAGTTGTGAAGAATATTTTGTTATATGAAAAAATTATAGAAATTAAAAGTTACAGTAAAGGAAATCAAATCGTCTTTATTTTAGAAATTCCAATTGTTAAAGCTGAAAGCTATGATTATTATCATCTATATTCCTTGCCAGTCCCATCTGCCAAAATATTTAAAACTATAATACCTATTTACAAATTCCTTCTATATAACGAGCAAAGCTATGCATATTTCGACAACGAATGTCAAGAGGTAGGACCCGAAGAATTCATATGTCATGAACTTCGTACCACGGAAATCAAAACGGAAGCTCCGTGCGAGATCCAATTACTCAAATATTCAGAAAACACAACTAAATGTCTTCAGGTACACGTCAACATATCCGGAGTGAAAATTCAACCATTAGAAAAGGCCAAGTGGATCATCATCACACCCAGAAGTATAGTGGCTAAACAAATTTGTAAAAAATCTAAAATCAATGTGGTGCTAAAAGGCAGTTATGTGTTAGAACTAAATAGTGCATGTGACTTTAAGTTAGAATTTTATAATATTGAATTGCCAAATTTACGCTCTGTTGAAACTAATATAGCAACTGATACTTTAAATTTTAAACCTTTACAGTTAGAAACTATCAATTTAGATGGAATTAATAAACTTTATAACGCATTGGATGAGCAGAAAAATCAATTAAATAGTATTGACGATGTTTCGATTCATTATAACAAAATTAGCGTTTATACTATTGTATTGTATATTTTAATAGTAATGATGACCGTATATAATTATGCTGTACAAATATTTTTGTGTAAATAAGTTTAACAGGTCCCAAAGCGAAACAACATCGTTGTCAACGAAGCAACTTCAGGAGGTCCCGAATATCCGCTTTTCGCCGAACTCTGGTTTAGACCATAGTTCTTGCTAAAATAAAGGAGGAGTTACGGTTACCAACCTGCTGACTACCGTAAGATAAGGCACGTCCGCGCGATATCAGCACTTAAAGATTATAAATACATCTGTTTTAGCTAGGTATCTTGTCTTTTTGTACGCTCGCTGCTTGCAATAAAGTCCATGTGCGATTTCTGTAGTAGTTTTACTTTTTAAAAGCGAATTTTCGTTGGCCCGGACCAAATTTAGTGGGATACGTGCGTCATTAATATACGTGTGTGTTAGCACACAATTGTTATATGGTTAGGAATAAGGCGGATGTTAAACTGTTGAACGAGAAATTACACTTTTATGTATTTTTCGACTTTGAATGCAGGCCGGACACAGCATTTGGAAATACTAACAACGTGTTTCTGCATGTCCCAAATTTGTGCGTTGTTCAAACTGTTTGTAATGCTTGCTTGTCGAATGATGACATGGGTCAAATTTGTTACATGTGTGGAGTGCGGCAACACGTTTTTAGGGATGCACCTGTTGAACAGTTGTTGAATTATCTGTCTTATCTCGCCCAACGTAAAGCAGGTTGCGCCGTTGTGGCCCTAGCTCACAACGTGCGCTCATACGACGGGCATTTTATTTTAAAGGCTGTATTAGAAGATCAGCCGAAATGAAACCCCCAAATAATCTCCACGGGGACAAAAATTATGTCTTTAACGTGTAACAACATACGTTTTTTAGATTCATTAAATTTTATGTCCATGCCGCTCGCAAATCTACCGAAGACATTCGGTTTCAACGACGCTAAGGGTCACTTTCCGCATTTTTTCAACACTGCCGAAAACCAAAATTACGTTGTGCCTCTGCCACACTCCAGGTATTATGGCCCTGACAGTATGTCTGAGGCGGGGCGGAAAGCTTTTTTTAGGTGGTACAATGCGGAAAGTGAAGCTGGTGTTATTTTTGATATGCAGCGTGATCTGGTTGCTTACTGTGTACAGGATGTTAACATTCTAAGAAAAGCGACGCTGTCCTTTAGTCACCAATATTTTTCGGAAAATGGCGTGCACCCCCTAAAGGACAACGTCGCAACTATAGCTAGCGCATGCATGTTGGTTTATAGACGCAATTTTTTAACTCCTAAAACTATAGGACTTATACCCCGTGGAGGTTATAGGTTGGGGGTCGTCAGTCTGCTGCTGCAATTAAATGGCTTTTGTGGGTAACACACAGCGAGGGTGCGCGTATCCAGCACGCGGGGACAGGGCGCGAGGTTAAACTGCCTGAGGGAATCCTCGTTGACGGCTTCTGTCGCGAAACGAACACTGTGTACCAGTTTCACGGTTGTTATTTTCACGGTTGCGAGCAATGTTTCAAAGACCAGACAAGGCCACTTAGCGACCGAAATAAATACGATACAATGTTCGCACGCCGCGAGAACACAGAGGCCGTATCAGCGAGAATTCGCAGGCTAGGTTACAATCTCGTTGAAATGCGCGAGTGTTATTTTACAAATTATGGGAAATGAAATCACGAAGCCGCTGCGTTTTTAGAGCATAATATAGGCATAATTAAAAACATGCCCCTCAATCCGCGCGATAGCTTTTTCGGTGGGCGCACAAATGCCGTGAAACTGTACCATAGGGCGGCACCGGACGAGGAAATTTGTTATTATGACGTGATCTCCCTGTACCCTTATGTTAACAAATATGGAAAATACCCCATAGAGCACCCTAAATTGTACGTAGGTGTTAACGAGTGTCGTGGAGTCGACCTAACCACTGTCGAGGGCCTTGTAAAATGTTGCGTCCTGCCACCCTCAAACCTGTATCACCCTGTATTGCCTTTAAGGCTGCACGGCAAATTGATGTTTGTTTTGTGTAAAGAGTGTGGTGAAACGCTAAATCAAGCGACGTGCACTCATACGCAAGATGAGCGTCAATTTGTAGGCACTTATGTCGCTGACGAGCTGCGTAAAGCAATAGAGTTGGGGTACACAATAATCGAGGTTTACGAAATTTGGGAGTACGCGATCACAAAGTACGACCGCGATGCTAAATCAGGTGGGCTTTTTTCAAATTATGTAAACAATTTTTTAAAAGTCAAACAGGAGAGTAGTGGGTTTCCGGCGTGGTGCATTGATACCGATACTGAGGACCGTTACATAAAAAATTATTACGAGAAAGAGGGTGTTCATTTGAACAAGGGCGACATCAGCGTAAACCCGGGGCGCCGGTATAACGCAAAGCTGTGTCTGAATTCTTTGTGGGGGAAATTCGGACAATGGGAGAACCTGACGAAAACATCCGTCATTTCAGTTGCGTTCGAGTTCTTCCGTTTGATGACAGACCCCTCAAAGGAGGTTCATTCACTCGTGCACGTTAGCGATGAAGTTATAGTTGTACAATGGGGACACAACGAGGATGGTGTCGAACCCCTAAACACTGTGAATGTTGCGATTGCTGCTTACACGACAGCCAACGCACGGTTAGTCTTGTACAGTTTTTTAGAGAAGCTAGGGCGGCGTGTTTTGTATTTCGACACAGATAGCGTATTGTTTATAAAGAAAACAGGTGAATGGGCCCCTCCAGTAGGTGATTTTTTAGGCGACATAACGGACGAAATTGCAGAGTACGGTCCCGGTAGTCGAATAACCGAATTTGTTAGTGGTGGGCCTAAAAACTATTCCTATAAACTGTTTTCTACAAACAAAAACACCGATATCGTGATTTGCAAAGTTAAGGGCATAACACTTAATTATAAAAACTCCGAAAAAGTGAATTTCGATGTAATGAAAAGTATGGTGGTAAACAATGCGGATCCAACATTTGTAGAAAACGGCAGAAAAATAGCGCGTACAAATGCTTACGATGTAATATCGAAGCTCGAGCGAAAAATATACCGCGTGCAATATAATAAACGTAGGCGTATCGAGGATGTCTTCGATACTGTTCCGTACGGGTATATAGAAGACATCTAATGTCAGTATTTTTTGTCTTGTTAACTTTATGATGCATGACGTATAATGTAAGGCTTTTTTAAACTTTGTAATGCTTTTTTTATGCAACAACTTATTGCACTTGTGGTTACATATTTAACCTAGTTTTTCTGGTTTATGCATTATGTTTACATGTAATTGCTTATTCGTTCGTGCATGTTTTCAACGTGTGGTTAGTCTTTACATTTCATAATGCCCTCTTTGTGGCAATTGTTTTCATAATACTTAAATTCAATCATTTTAGAAAACTAACCACGGCTGTTGCGAAACGCACATTAAATATTTCACTTGTTGTCACATGGTTCAATTTGCGCTAACTTTAATTGAATTTTAGATTTTAACTGCATGTTAGTTTTTATTTGCATGCTAGGTTTAAGCGTCTGATTTTTGTAAAATAAAACAACGGAGAATTGTACAATTACATTTATTAAATATTTCGTGTGCAATAATAAAAATATGCTTAATTACATCTATATGTGTTTTTATTTTCTAAATAACATTAAACAAGTTTATTAAGGTAAAGTATTGGATATATAATGCTTTTACATAAATGTCATTAGAAACTAAATTATCAGAGAAATTACCTATGAAATCTAGCATAGATGCACCATTAATTTTAAAATATAAATACATTAAACAATATATGCCGCAAACGTTAGAGCTAAAATCTTGCAAAATTTTTGGATTATGAGACCAACTGATTGAATTTTGTTGTAAAAATTTTAAATGATAACCACTTGGGGGCCTGCCGTATGAATCAAATTACTCCCCATGTCCATATTGGTCTATATACACAGCATTCCAATGTTCCCCAGGTCGGTTTGCTGGATCTGTGTTGACGATGATTGCCACAGGTCTTGCAATTCTTGTAGGGAGTTGATCAGAAGCAAAAACATAGCGTTTCACATTGAACAGACTCGGGATTGTTTGCAATATTTTCTGAAGTTTCAGTGTATTCATTGCGCCACCAATCAAATAAAATTAGTATGTTTTCCAATGCACACACAGGCGAACGGATGTTGTGATTGAGGCAACGTACGGCAGCAGTACTTTTTCGCAAAACTTTTAAAGATGGGCACTCGAGATCCTCCAGATTTACGACGATTTTATTCAGAAAACTTAGAACTTCCTTCTTTTCTTGACCTTTAACGTACACTTTTTTAAATTTTTTGAGAAGTCTTGTTAGCTCTGTTTCAAATTCATCAAAATGTATAGAACCAGAATCCCATGCTAGACCGTTGTATCTATGCTCCAGATAGTTTATGCCTTTTTTAACGAAATAGGGCAGAGTGTCATATTCTGCAGGGGGTTTTAAAACGAAAATTGCTAGCTGGTTGCCATCTGCTGAAATAACAGCCACTTCTTTTGGAATAAACTGTTTCTTATCACCACGGAACCCTTGCAGATCTACGAAGACGCTGTCCATACTGACGAAATGTTTGAGCATGACTAAATTTAAAAAAACTGTTGTTGGTTTTTAACTACTAAAATCCACCACCACATTTCTGTGTTTGTCAATTTCTACGACGTTATCGAACTTTGCATAAACTAGACAATTAATAGTTTCTTCTAACGCATCTTGAAAACCAGCCTCTATACGTAGAGCGCCATTTTTAAGAAGGTTCCAGTGTGTTGTTGCATTTGCAGCCAGATCGGGGGTTAAATCAAAAGCAAATAGACAGTAGCCATGAGGGTAATCTTCACGTTTTATAGCGTTGCCTTCATTGAGGAAGTGTATACCGCTACAGGAAAATAGTGTGTGATATGCTTGAACGTACATGCCATTCTTAGAGAAATCAGGCTGTAGAGGCTTTGAAGGAATTTGTTGACCGTCGGTGTATAGGGAGAAATAATTGATTTTGTAGTTATTAAAATTGAAAGGGTTTGCTGCATAATGGCCGTTAAATGCTTTATTCGATACAAAACCTACAATGCATCGTTTTGGTAATTGCCCCAGAAAAATATTATCATAAGAGGGGTTTCCACTCATGCATTTCCATGCAGCAACTTTTGATGCAGCATCAAAATGCATGCAACTTTCGATTTACACTATGCATTTTTTTCGGAAATGCAGCATAAAAAAATGCAAGTTTCGTGATGCAAGGAATTAGAACTGGTTCTATTTTCTTGCATTTCTGGCGTGCATTTCTGGAGAATTTCCAGTAAATTTTACGTTACCAACTGCTAATTTTGTGTTGGCGCTCAGTATTTTAGCCTAACCATTTGCAATAACGTATTAAAAGTGGCTTCATCCATACGTAAGAAGTTTGAGAAACTTTCTACATCCTGCTAAATAAGTTCGTTATGTACTAGATGTAAATTGCCTCTACTTCTATTGCGTAACCACGGCCTAATCCACCACCTTCTTGTGGTGGGCACCAGTAATGTGGCTGCACTAATTGTTATAAGGAGAAGTGCTTCTTCTGGATCCATTTTAAAACAATAATATAAATAACGTTCAGAATTCAGATTTTTGACACAAACCACAGCACAAGTTGAGGTTAAATCATAGGTTAGTTTAAGTTATATTGTTGGTTAAATAACTTGGGGTTGTCAGAAGTGAAATTCCCTATAGGTATACATTTAATCACTAAAAGCACAAAGCTGCATAAATGTAAATGGTCATGCATTTTTTAATGCCATGCATTAAAAATTGCTGCATTTTGTTGGTGATGCTGCATCAAAAGTTGCTGCATGGAAATGCATGAGTGGAAACCCCCCTTAAAGATTTTCTTTGCACACCAGCCGGAATAGTTAACACTTTAACATCGGATCTTGTAATGGGGTATTTAGCAGGCGCAGTCGCCAAAGCTTTAGTGTGAGCCAACAAAATAGACGGGTTTATTTTCATTTTTCTCACTAGTAAGCTGGCATCACTAATTTTCACTTTGAATGTAGATCCTTCGGCTGCCATTAAATTGAAAGAATCTCGGGATCTGATAAATTTGACTTTCATTTCAACTTCATTTATAAGAAATGTTTCTTGATTGAATAAATCGGAATGCACATGTCCCATCATTTCGACTTGCTTGCTTGCAGCAGTAAAAAATTTCCGCTTTACAAATCCATCATTATGCGTAGTGATGTCATCCATTTTATTGGCTGTGTCGTTGTACCATAGTGTGCATGTTAAATGGGTTGATTTAGCACCATTGCCGTAATTCAGCAGAGTTTCAATGTATGAGCGGTGTGCGTATGTATTGTTTGGGGGGCTCACAAGCTTCTGATTCAAATACACCTCAACTTGATTAAACATAGAGTGCATCCAATTATTAACAGGGCCTACATCATCTTTGTCAGTTAATGATGTATCATCTTGTTTAACAATTTTAGCAGTAATGTATAACATGGTCTGACTTAAATCGATATAATCGTTACCGTTTCCAGGCACAATAAATTCAATCGGTGCATCGTCATTAAGCGAGGAAAGCGGTTTGTAAAAAATCCATTGTCCATTTTCGATACTGGTTTGAGTTGCGGGCAAAGCGAACAAATCTAGCTCGGATTTAACACACTCACAAGACTGCGCATGCAAAAACGCCATTGTGAAAACTACTTGCTGGTAAAGATATCGGCGTATGCGGGTTTGACCAGCTTCTGCTTAGCGTTTTTTCTTGTAGACTGATTGTAATTCAGAGTGCGTTGCCTTTTATACCCCGATCCTTCCATTAGAGTATCTATTTTTCTGTCGGCTTTACGTTTGAGATTCTTTCCAGCCTCCTGTACACGGTTATGAAACGCTTCTTTTAGCGGTCGATTTTCACTAACATTTTCTAAAATGTTAGCGCCTTTCCTTAAAGCTTCCTTTCCAACAACTTTAGCACCGGTTTTAAAAAGAGGCAGGATACTACGAAATATTCCTCCAAGGAAGCTTCCGATTCCATGACCTCTCTGGTAGGCTGCACCTCTGTAGATAGCTCCAACGCCCTGACCTGCCTGATTGGTGTAGTATTGTTGATAAGGACAATCCATAGCAGCTACTGTATCCTCTTAAAGTGTAGTTTTAAACTCAACGTTCCAAACTCGAATGGCATCACACCCGCCGTTTCGGTCCTTATATTTATCTCGATATTCTCAAATTCCCTCTTTATGACATTTATATAATGAGTCGGCAAAAATATGGCGTCTTTGTGGCAACCGTCATTATAATTATCAGAGGTCACGTTAACAATACGAAGAAGCGGAGCCAAGACATCTCCTACAAGCTGTGGTTCCACAATATCGCAGTAAATAAACATTTGTGATGGTAAACCAACCCAAATATTTGCGGGGTGTCTTGGTACAGGTGCTTCAGCTATATTTATATCAGGTTTATAACCAAGATGTAAGGCCAGACGTGAAAATCCTAGCATTTTCAATGACGACGTTTTAATTTCAAGAGACACGCGTTTTGTTACTCTATTATATTGAAAATTCAGCAACTTTTCTAATAACCTGTGATTGTTAATTTCGGCTGTAATATGTTCAATGTTTTCATAATTGCCGGGTTGAATACAGATTACGT
>CALNHX010010004.1:2206-44253 GCA_940337035.1 Agriotes lineatus
ATCATACGTTTTGTTCTGCGAATTCAATTATTAAATCATACAGAAAAGAGAGCTTATATTAAATATGAGTAGAAGTGGAGGCACCACTAATTGGATTATGTCAAAGGTCAACGCGAATTAAATTGATTGACCTAATTAAATCCGCGAATTAAATCCGCGGATTGACCTAATTAATTCCGCGGTTTGACCTGATTAATTTCGCGGTTTGACCCAATTAATTCCGCGTTTTGATCTAATTAATCACATATGAAGTTTGATATGTAATTTACATATGTGCTACTGATTAAATTACGCGGCGGCCATTTTTAATTTACTTCCGGAATTACGCGGCGGTGCGCATGAATGGATTAACGCGATTTCCATTGCCCCCTACCTACTATAGGAAAACTTTTCAGATTTTTTTTCTAAGTTCAATTTTTGAATTTTAAACTTCCCGGGTGTCGGCCATCTTGGTTTTCTCGCATTTATTTTAATTTAAAAAAGCTATTTTCGTCGGGCCCCCAGTGGGATTCGAACCCTCTACGTTTGCATACACATTGGGCTCACATCGATCGATGCCGCTAAACCACGGAGCGCTACGGGGTTTAAAGGGTTTGAACGAAACGCCATTTCGCAGCTCTGCAGTCACGCCGCTCGAATTTTAAACAACTTATTTTTTCGAAAATTTAAATTTTAAGAACTGAAATGTGCAGCTTGATGTGATTAAAGGTAGATGCAATTTTTTAAAAATTGATTTCGCGCGTGATTTCGTCATAATTAAATTATTTTATTTTTATCGTTAGGCCCGGTATTACAAAACAGCCAGTGAAAGTTTGCACTTCGGATTCTGCGAATATAGTCCTGAAATAGTTTAAAAATATACTCAAAAATTAATTACTTATTTTATATAGCGAGATCATAATTACGCGGCGGTTATTTTTAATTTTCAACATAAAATGTGTAATTATTCGCAATGGTTTTTGCAGCACAGACAATGGAATTTGCTATGATATCACCGACTCTGTAGAACTTTCTATTTCGTCATTCTCAAATGGCCTAACCGGTCGTTGCCTGTCGGTCACAATTATATATATCAGCAATAACATGAACAATAAGATATACGTATTGCTTGAGTAAGAAAGAGATAAACATATAATCCGTTCACGACCTTTTTGGGACAGAGTTGGCTATTATTTTTTCTTTTCATGTTGGACTAACTGATTCGGTGATGTAGCGGATGCAACTTTTTTCTGTCAGTGTCTGTTCGACATTTTCTTGCCACCACATTGCCAAATTTATTATTTTAATATTCGTAAGAAAATAAATGCTTTATCAAGTGTGTAAAAGTAATTTTAATTTCCATCAAAGGAAAAATCAAAATGCCCAATATAATTTTGTTACAACAAAAAATTTCCATTAAACGATGCCAGTTGCAGCTTAAAAAGGACAGACCAGATCTAAAAGAACACGAGTTGATGTCGAGACTAGAGAGAGATTCGGCAACAATGTACCTATTCAGAAAATATAACCTTAAACTGAAAACAACCTAACCTAACAGAAAAAGTGTCAGTTTGCATTAGGGAGTTTAGTTGCCGCAGAGGTACTGCCAACAAAATTACTAGATGGTCATAGCCTCACCTGACCCAAAAAGATCGTGAACGGCTTATAGTAGCAAGTATTGGAAAAGGCTTGACTAATTTTAATTATGACATTTGTCAACTAAACATGTCTACTAATATAATTTTTTGTGTGGCTATCTTTTTCTTACTCATATAGGTAAGAAAGGGTGGTGCGCTGCTTTCAGCTAACGTGTTCCGAAGATATCCGAGTCGTATTGTATAAGAATGGTTGTCCCCCATAAATTTGAATAAAAACAGACAATTTCGTTGAAAAAAATAGCTCTTCAATATCGTTTGCAAATAAGACAAGGGATACTTGTAAAAATATAAGTCAAACCATTTTTTCTTGTAAAAAATTTACGAAAAGACGTATGTGTTGGCGACAAATTAAAATAAATTTGAATAAAACCACGCAAAATTACGAAAATACGTAGAAAATTTATAAAAATCGGCATCTTGTCACATTAAATTCTGCAAAAACGACAAAAAACAATATTTTTTTACAACTTTCATTGAAAAAATAGTAAAACTTTACGAAAATACGTCTGTGTTGACGACAAATGAAAATAAATTTTAATAGAAACACGCAAAAATTACGAAAAGACGTATGTGTTGACCCCCAAAGTAACAAAAATTTGAATAAAATCACGCAATCATACAGCATCTCACATAAATTTTCACAAAAATCGACATCATGTCACATAAATTATAGAAAAACTGTCATCATGTCACTTGAAATTATACAAAAAACGACATTTTCATTCAACACACGATGAAAATTGAACAAAAATCACGCAATCATACAGCATCTCACATAAATTTTCACAAAAATCGACATCATGTCACATAAATTATACAAAAACTGCCATCATGTTACTTGAAATTATACAAAAAACGACATTTTTACTAAACACACGACGAAAATTGAACAAAAATCACGCCATCTCACATAAATTTTTACAAAAATCGACATCATGTTACATAAACTATGCATAATTTTGCAAATGTTTTACACTTTTTATAAAATGCATCGCTCAAAATTAAAAGAAATAGCAATTTCGTTGAAAAAATCTTTTACCACAAGCATTTCGATAAACAAAATTAACATAAACTTGAATAAAACACACAATTTCGTTGAAAAATTTGCAAATGTTGTACACTTTTTTATAAAATGTATCGCACAAAATTAAAAGAAATCACAATTTTCTAAATTATATAACACCATTATGAAATCGTAGATTGATTTTTGTAAATTTTACACTTTGTAACTGTAAAATAACTTCAAATACTAATATTTTAGCTTTAGATTTTGTAATTATTGCAGATTCGTGAAAAAACAAAAGCAGAGTAGAAATAAAAAACACAAACACTTTGTAATAAACAAATATATTGTTCTTATTTCGTATAATACTTAATAATATAAATATAAATGTACAGCGGAATGTCTTATCTTCTAAAAAGTCGCTAGCAATTTACAAAACTGTAGTTTGAGGTGCACAACATTTCAAATTAAAAAGGTGCAAGTAATAAAAGCAGAATTTCATTGTGTCATTTTAAAGTTTAAGATGCACCCAATCTAGAATTCCCTTCGTTTTTGGTGTTGATGACATCTGCCTTAGAGGCGTTTTTCTAACGGCCCTTTTTTGGAGGCGTTTCCTTATAGGCGTTCTTCTGACTGAACCTTTTTGATGTGGACTTGGATGAGTAGCTGGTGTTTTTAATTTATATTCTAAATCGGACTCGCAGTTATCAGTTTCCATTTCGGTTTTTCCTGTAGTACCAGTCGGGGTTGGCTTCTTTTGCTGTTTAGGTTTAGCTAGCAGCACATTAGCAACGTTAAGGTCTTTGATGTAATCAGCAAACTGTAGGCGTCCGGGTGGATTAATAGTTTTTCGAGGCCGCAGAGTGTCGTGAATTAAATCGACTATGTTAGACGCCGGTAAAATTTCACCCTTTATAGTAACGGTACCCTTGTGATCCCAGCTCACATCGCTTGAGGTACTCAAAATGCGTAGGAAAACTTCAGCTTTTTTCTTAAAAGTTTTGGGAAGTGTAGATAAAATAACGGCATTTGATAGGCTGTCACTGGTTGTTTCAATAGGTATTTTGATTGGCTGCCTCGCCTGGTTTGTGAAATGAAGGAATCGTTGTAACACTTGATTGTAGTGGATCCATTTATCGTGATCAGTTAATTTGGACTTTAAAACTTTTTGCATTTCGTCATCAAGCTGTGATAATATATTTTTCTCCGCATCATCGCCAGACTTAAGACGCTGGACAAATTCCGGCGATACAATCAACATCTTCCGCTCTTTGTCCATTTTAGTCGAAAAGGAGCTCAATCGTTTGTTCTGGTAGAACCGTCGTGAATAAACTAGCTTAAAATCAAGACTTTCATAATAAATATATAAAAAAAATATGACAGGTACGGGAATCGAACCCGTATTCTCTCTCGAGATCAGAGCTTGAATCTGACGCCTTAACCATTCGGCCAACCTGCCTCACTATATAAACGAGCACTCTCTGCATAATTAAGAAAACATATAGTTTAAAAGTCTTCTATTTGCAATTTCATACAATATTTCATATAAATTAAGCCATGTACAAATTTATAAATCGGTTTTGATATATATTTTCTCGGAAGACTTGACCCTCAGCGGCCGTTTTATTATTTGTCGTGATGCGTCATCGCTGAATTTTACAAGTGCCATCCTGTCTGCGATGTGACGCACGCAGTGTTTCTATACCTTTTTATTTTAAAATTCTATAAAATCAGAGGTCCAAACTGCTGCCGCATCAGGTAACAGAGTACAATGGTTTAAAACGTGTTAGTGCGGATCCAGTACAATCAAGTGTTACAACGATTCCTTCATTTCACAAACCAGGCGAGGCAGCCAATCAAAATACCTATTGAAACAACCAGTGACAGCCTATCAAATGCCGTTATTTTATCTACACTTCCCAAAACTTTTAAGAAAAAAGCTGAAGTTTTCCTACGCATTTTGAGTACCTCAAGCGATGTGAGCTGGGATCACAAGGGTACCGTTACTATAAAGGGTGAAATTTTACCGGCGTCTAACATCGTCGATTTAATTCACGATACTCTGCGGCCTCGAAAAACTATTAATCCACCCGGACGCCTACAGTTTGCTGATTACATCAAAGACCTTAACGTTGCTCATGTGGTGCTAGCTATACCTAAACAGCAAAAGAAGCCAACCCCGACTGGTACTACAGGAAAAACCGAAATGGAAACTGATAACTGCGAGTCCGATTTAGAATATAAATTAAAAACACCAGCTACTCATCCAAGTCCACATCAAAAAGGTTCAGTCAGAAGAACGCCGATAAGGAAACGCCTCCAAAAAAGGGCCGTTAGAAAAACGCCTCTAAGGCAGATGTCATCAACACCAAAAACGAAGGGAATTCTAGATTGGGTGCATCTTAAACTTTAAAATGACACAATGAAATTCTGCTTTTATTACTTGCACCTTTTTAATTTGAAATGTTGTGCACCTCAAACTACAGTTTTGTAAATTGCTAGCGACTTTTTAGAAGATAAGACATTCAGCTGTACATTTATATTTATATTATTAAGTATTATACGAAATAAGAACAATATATTTGTTTATTACAAAGTGTTTGTGTTTTTTATTTCTACTCTGCTTTTGTTTTTTCACGAATCTGCAATAATTACAAAATCTAAAGCTAAAATATTAGTATTTGAAGTTATTTTACAGTTACAAAATGTAAAATTTAAAAAAATCAATCTACGATTTCATAATGGTGTGATATAATTTAGAAAATTGTGATTTCTTTTAATTTTGTGCGATACATTTTATAAAAAAGTGTACAACATTTGCAAATTTTTCAACGAAATTGTGTGTTTTATTCAAGTTTATGTTAATTTTGTTTATCGAAATGCTTGTGGTAAAAGATTTTTTCAACGAAATTGCTATTTCTTTTAATTTTGAGCGATGCATTTTATAAAAAGTGTAAAACATTTGCAAAATTATGCATAGTTTATGTAACATGATGTCGATTTTTGTAAAAATTTATGTGAGATGGCGTGATTTTTGTTCAATTTTCGTCGTGTGTTTAGTAAAAATGTCGTTTTTTGTATAATTTCAAGTAACATGATGGCAGTTTTTGTATAATTTATGTGACATGATGTCGATTTTTGTGAAAATTTATGTGAGATGCTGTATGATTGCGTGATTTTTGTTCAATTTTCATCGTGTGTTGAATGAAAATGTCGTTTTTTGTATAATTTCAAGTGACATGATGACAGTTTTTCTATAATTTATGTGACATGATGTCGATTTTTGTGAAAATTTATGTGAGATGCTGTATGATTGCGTGATTTTTGTTCAATTTTCATCGTGTTGAATGAAAATGTCGTTTTTTGTATAATTTCAAGTGACATGATGACAGTTTTTCTATAATTTATGTGACATGATGTCGATTTTTGTGAAAATTTATGTGAGATGCTGTATGATTGCGTAATTTTATTCAAATTTTTGTTACTTTGGGGGTCAACACATACGTCTTTTCGTAATTTTTGCGTGTTTCTATTCAAATTTATTTTCATTTGTCGTCAACACAGACGTATTTTCGTAAAGTTTTACTATTTTTTCAATGAAAGTTGTAAAAAAATATTGTTTTTTGTCGTTTTTGCAGAATTTAATGTGACAAGATGCCGATTTTTATAAATTTTCTACGTATTTTCGTAATTTTGCGTGCTTTTATTCAAATTTATTTTAATTTGTCGCCAACACATACGTCTTTTCGTAAATTTTTTACAAGAAAAAATGGTTTGACTTATATTTTTACAAGTATCCCTTGTCTTATTTGCAAACGATATTGAAAAGCTATTTTTTTCAACGAAATTGTCTGTTTTTATTCAAATTTATGGGGGACAACCATTCTTATACAATACGACTCGGATATCTTCGGAACACGTTAGCTGAAAGCAACGCACCACCCTTTCTTACCTATATGAGTAAGAAAAAGATAGCCATACAAAAAATTATATTAGTAGACATGTTTAGTTGACAAATGTCATAATTAAAATTAGTCAAGCCTTCTCCAATACTTGCTACTATAAGCCGTTCACGATCTTTTTGGGTCAGGTGAGGCTATGACCATCTAGTAATTTTGTTGGCAGTACCTCTGCGGCAACTAAACTCCCTAATGCAAACTGACACTTTTTCTGTTAGGTTAGGTTGTTTTCAGTTTAAGGTTATATTTTCTGAATAGGTACATTGTTGCCGGATCTCTCTCTAGTCTCGACATCAACTCGTGTTCTTTTAGATCTGGTCTGTCCTTTTTAAACTGCAACTAGCATCGTTTAATGGAAATTTTTTGTTGTAACAAAATTATATTGGGCATTTTGATTTTTCCTTTGACGGAAATTAAAATTACTTTTACACACTTGATAAAGCATTTATTTTCTTACGAATATTAAAATAATAAGTTTGGCAATGTGGTGGCAAGAAAATGTCGAACAGACACTGACAGAAAAAAAGTTGCATCCGCTACATCACCGAATCAGTTAGTCCAACATGAAAAGAAAAAATAATAGCCAACTCTGTCCCAAAAAGGTCGTGAACGGATTATATGTTTATCTCTTTCTTACTCAAGCAATACGTATATCTTCTTGTTCATGTTATTGCTGATATATATAATTGTGACCGATCGCCCATTTAATTTTAAACTAGCTGTTGTAATTTATAAGCGGCTAAAACTCAGTCGAAAATAACATTTAAAATTTATTTATAATATGAATATGGAAGTGTAATGTCAGAACAGCTAAGTGGTACAATATTCAAACCTTTAAAACCAAACAAAACACAGGCACCGACCTGTTTTAAAAAGGGAACTTAGACGGAAATTTCCAATAGTAGGTAGGGACAATGAGGATCTCGTTAATCCAGCCATATAGCAGGCACAAATTATAAAATTATTAATTATGACACATCCAACCGTAAAATCAGTTTTTTAAAATTACTACAAGTCATTTAACAACACAGGCAATGCATTTCCAATTTCATAAATAACCTTTTTTGAAAAATAGTTTGTTTAAAGCTGGGCTCGTGACACGTAAGTGACTATGTTTAATTCCTTTAACCTCGATCGCTTCGATAGCCCAGTTGGTTAAGGCTTCGTACTCGTAATGCTGTGATCGCTGGTTCGACTCCAGCCATGGGACATCGCAGGAAGCTTTTTTTAAATTAAAATAAATGTGAGAAAACCAAGATGGACGACACCCGAGAAATTAAATTCAAAACAGGGACTTAGAAAAATCTGAAAAAAATTTAAAATTCAAATATTCGCGCGAAATTAAAATGGCTTCCGTGCATGAGAGAGACAGCAGCTTCGATGAGGGAGACGGGAGATTTACCAGTTTGAAATTCAAATATTTCCGCGAAAATTCAAAATTAAAAACGACACCTGTGAGAAGTGCGCGCGCAGAAAACCAAGATGGCGGACACCCGGGAGATTTAAATTCAAAAACTGGGACTTGGAAAAAAATCTGAAAAAAAAATTTAAATCCAAATATTCGCGCCAGAAAACCAAGATGGCCGCCGTGTAATTCCAGAAGCAAATTAAAAATGGCCGCGCGTAATTTAATCGGAAGCTAATGCGTAATTTATTCAGTAGCACATGTGAAAATTAATTAGATCAAACCGCGAAATTAATTAGATCAAACCGCGAAATTAATTAGATCAAACCGCGAAAATTAATTAGGTCAATCCGCGAATTAAAACCGCGAAATCCGCGAATTAAACCGCGAATCCGCGAATCAAATAAAAAGTGGAGGGGCGAACTGTCCTCTTTCTACTGACAGTTAACAAAAATCATAACTGTTTGGTAACGTTCAGCCGCCTAAAGTTCAACATTTTTTTGCTTAAACTCGTTAATATCTCTGAAACAGTTGACGTTAGAGCCATATAACTTTATATAAAAATGATGAGTAATTCAATGCAAAACTTTTAAACTATCCAAATATAAGGCATTCTATTTAAAAAAGAGTAAGTTTGACTCGCCACACTTTTTTGAGATACCCAGTATAATAAAAAATATTTTAGTAATATGCACCACCTTCGTATCGACAGCTTTCATATGCACAATATTCATGTAACTCTCATAGTTTTAGAAATATCTTCCACCCCGGTTCGTTGCCGGACCCTGTGTACAAGATGGAATAGTAAAACTATTCCACCTGTGATATTGACTGTATGCAAGGTGTTTATTTTCGCTCTAACTCAAAAACTACTAGTTAAATGAAATTAATATTTTGCACATAGCTTAGGTTTTCACCCTTGACGAAAAAGAGCATATTTTAGAACCAACATATACAGAGCAAATACCTTAAAAAATTAAATTATTTTTTTATATTTTCAAAAATTTTAGTTAGACAACTTCCACTTGCCAGTGAAGTTCCGTATAAAACGCTTTATAGAGTTTTTATAGGAGTTTTCTTTTTCAGGATAAACGAGCATCTAACTTGTGCCCAAGGAATAAAAATAGTCTAAAAATCATATTATACATGAACCCAATGTTTGTTATTTGCATTTTATTTTCGTAAAAGCTAGTAGAATAACGTAGTTGTATTAAAACATTTGTTAAGAAACTGTTTTATGATTAATGTATAATGAAAGCTACAGTTATTTTTCATTAAGGGAGTATATTATTCAATAATAGATACTCATGCCAATATCACTTGGTGTTAATAAATTTAAATGTTTCTTTCTTTTTCACTTTTAAGGGGTTCTAAGTCGTTAGGGATACAACTTTGTGCTAAGGTATGTTTGGTTTAATCTTCTTATTTTGACTGAAGAATTCACCCGGATCATTTATGACACTTAATTTGAAAACGCTCTGTGTACTCGTGCAGCTTCTTTTTTCCTTAATGATTCAACAAGGTGACTACATGGGAAGTATAATTATTTATGACGTCTTACCATCTTCCTCACCGAGCTCTGTGGACTAGTGGTTACCACATCTGCCTAGATTTCCGTAGCCGTGTGCTCTGATTCAGGTTTTTAAGTGGTTTTTCTGAGTCAACAGAGTACCTTCTCTGAGGCGAATGCCGGGGCAGTACTTTTCCATCTTTCCTGGCATCTCTTTCATTCTCCACCCCCCCTTTCTGCCACCCATCCTATAATTCCCGTTCTTGGCTGAAGATGGACGCAAGGTCGCTATAGCAGTTCCCATCAGTTAGAGAATTGAACTGACCCTGAACATTTTTTTACCCTTTTTTACTATCTTCATAGGCACAAAAATTGACACAAAGTTCCTGCTAATAGTGCGATGGGTTTTTAAGCGCGAAAGCAGCTATAGTCTTAAAGAGAGAACACATGACTGAAAGGGGTTTTTAAGTCAAAGCTGAATGTTGTTGAAACGGTTCGCTGCAGAAAAGTCGTAAAATGTCTTTCGATATAAGGTTATCGTTTTGGAGTTATGTTTTTCTATACATTTTACTTCCCTCGTCTAACAGACGAAGGAATTGTAATAACGAAAAAATTACATTGCAAAATGTCTTCAGATCTTCACATTTAAGAGTCCCTAGTTGACGAAAAACTGGTTTTCTCAATTCCGTCTGTCTGTCTGTCTATTGTCGGTAAAACTCAAAAACCATTTGTTGTAGAATAACGAAATTTTGCATACACATTATATATGTATCTGGCATCAAACCAAGAACATTTTAGACAAATATATACAGGGTAAGCACACTAAAAAAATAAAACTTTGTTTATTTGTGCTTTAACAAGCTAGACAAAGGTAATAATGTGTACATAGCTCAGGCTTTGACAAGAATGGGACCTAACAGATACAGAATAAATGTTGTCCCGGTGGCTCAGGCAGCGAACGCCCGCTTACCGGTGGATTATTGCTGAACAATGAAATCGCATGCGCAGGCTCGTTTGTATGCGCTGAAATCGAATCCCATCTGAAATACTTTTTTATTTGTAAATTGAGTTAATTTGCATTATCAAGTTTTTTCTCTTATTGTTTCAGTATTGTTAGGAACGTTAAGATATTTTTACTTCTAGTTGTCTCTGATTTTTCAAAATATTTAGTGTCACAACTTCCACTTCCGAGTTCTGAATAAAGCCGTTCGCAGGTTTTTTAAAGTTGTTTTACTAGTAAGCATTTAAGTATTCGCAGTTTCTAAGCGTACTGAAACTACCGAAAATACAATTAATACTGTCCTGAGGCAATATTCCGTAACTTTCTCTCTTTATTTGCTTTGATGCCTGGAAAATTCCAACAAAGCTTTGCATGTGTTTTCATAGTTAATTCCTGGGATGCAAGAGCGAGATATATTTTAGCAGCCTTCATGTACGCGAACCCATCAGTTTTCCCCAAAGTGTAACCCTTCGCAAACGGCACGTTAATGTGACAGTAATTTTATCCAAGGGTGATCGCCCTTTGCTAACAAAGTAGTTTCGTAAAGCTCTCACGTAGGGTCTCGCGATATCTCGCTGCATCATTAATTAAGGGACAAGTAATCTTTCTTTGAAGTCTGGCGTTCGTCTTCACCAAACGACAGAGAGGAGCGCTGCTGTCAGGTTTGCGTTTAATTACCTGCCGCCCCCACATATTAGTGCTAGCAAGGCGTTCAAGGATTAAATCGGTTTAGGCTGGTTGTCGAATGACGTCAGCATGCGGTTGATATTAGGATTAAGAGATTATAGTTGTGCGCTTAAGATACGTGCTAACTTTGTTTATGTCACCATTTGCCAATTTTCAAACATTCAGAATCCGGCAACGATGCGGCGTTGGACGATATTTCTAAAACTATGAGAGTTATAAAACTATCGGGAATATAAAAGCTGTAGGTACGAAGATTGCCCAAATTAAAAACAGTTTTTATTATACAGGGTGGCTCAAAAATAGCGGTGTGTCTAACTTACTTTTTGTTAATGATAATAGCCTATAATTAGCTAACGTAAAAGTTTTGCATTGAAATACTAATCATTTGGTATGACGTTTTTTGGGTCTAATGTCAACTGTTTTGGAGATTTAATACATAAAATGCTGAACTTTAGACAGCTGCTGTCAGTAACAAAAAAACAATTAATTGGGGAAAAACTGTTAGCTTTTCTCTTACCTTCAGGTCAGCTTTCTATATTTTAACTTTCAAAAATTGATCTCTATAAAAGTGTACTTGAGGCCGGTTTCTAGCTACAGTGAAAACGTCGTGTATTCTTTATTAATGAGATGTCCAAATTTGAGCGCCAACAAGTTTAATCTCAAGCACAATGAAATAGGTAAAGAAAACTTATAAACCTCACTATATATTCTGCACAATACAATCCTTAAATCTTCAAAGTTTAAATGAAAGAAGAAATACTTTAACTAGATTTATTAACAACATTCGTTTTGGTCAACAGTATATTCTATTTGTATTGATAGGGTTATAAACTGTTATAAACTGGGTATATGCGAAATATCATAAGATTATCTTTACTTTATTTATCTGGTAAGTTGTTACACTTGTGGCATCGATGACCAGCCCCTGAGGATCTCAAACAACCTGCAACCCCCGCTCGAAAGGTCGATCCGGTCTTCCCAACTGTCAGTTTGACAGCCACTAAACGCCAGTTGTCATTTGACGGCATGCAATCACAATATCTCCGTAAATAACTTCTTAAGAAAAGATTCCCAAACTACTGCTTTTTATTTCCTTGGTTCCTAAATCGTCAATATGACTTGGATCTCCGCCCGTCGGAAAGTGATACTCGCTCTCAAAATCTGCCTCAAACACTCTCGGCCAGTATCCACATGCTATCACCGAAGCACAAGAAATTACGAGATTACCACATTTTCACCGCGAAAACCTTTTGCACAGTTAAATTTTGTCACTAGTTTTTGATAACAAAATCTGTTATTACTTTTCTACCCTCTTTTCTTTTTTAAAAACCCTTGCAACTCTGATATTAATTTTCATAAGCTTTGAGTGCGTTTTTCCTACTTGATCGTTTATTCACGACTATATATAACGTAACACGTAACAAAACGCTACCAAACAATTACGTTTTTCGATGTGAGTATTAATGTCATATAGGCCACTCAACATTTGCAAATTTGATAAAACATTATAATGCAAATTTAAGCACTTCGAACCCTCCGAGAATAACAAACAACCAGGTTTAGAAAATAAAAATTTAGCCACTGCTGAAACCAGAAATAACAAACACGAAAAATGAAAAAAGCATGAGAAAATTAAATTTGGAAAACCATTGAATTTATAGCTAGAAAATGAAATATCAATAGAGATCTCATTAAAAATACTTTACAAAAATACAGAGATATACAATATTATTTTAAACAAACCGAAATTATTATATTTGTACATAGGCTCTCTGTATAGCTTTAATACCCAGAGAACAGAATGAGAAATATTAGAACATTTAACGTAATTACGTAAAGGATGTTGGTGTATTCGCTTTCTCGTTTTCTCGCGTTTATTATTTTTTGTGTCTACAATGACTGGATTTATATTTTTAAACATGGATTTATGTTTTGTTTGTCGCCAGCGTGGCCGAGCGGTTAGGGCGTCAGGTTGCGGTGCCACAGTACGGGGTTCAATCCCCACATCTGGCGGGCGGCCCACCCACTCGCTTTAAAAATTGGGTACCGAAACCACAGTTATGGAAGTAGGGAAAGTAGGGCAGTCGCGAGGGTGTGATGCTAACCACATCACCTAGTACGCCGGTAACGGTGTGCCCTATCGACTGAGTTTCGGAAAGAGATATTTCGGAGACCCTGGCTCGCCTTGTCTCAGGCCATGTTCTTACATGGAATGAAGTGCCCGAACTTTACTTACTTTATGTTTTGTTTGGAGGGCTGAAGTGTTTAAATTGTAATATTATTAGCATTTAGTGGTGTTCCTTAAAATAAAGCATAAGTGACTCAAATTGTTTTTCATAGTGAACCACGGATACCTGAAAAACAGTTGTATTTAAGGGTAGGAAGTAACATATAAAAAAGCTCATTAAATGGTCTTTTCAAAAATATAAAATCATTTACAGAAATCGAAATTATTAAATTTGCAAATGTTGAGCACTCGTTTACAGAGAAAATTCACAAAAAAACATAATTTTTTGGTAATTTCTCCTTTATTCAATTGTTATCTGTTACTTACAGCACCTGCCTGACATTCAGCATTTTTTGCATATAATCATTAATATATCCAAAACAGTTGAAGTTAAAACCACACAATTTTATATCAAAATGATTACTATTCCAATGCAAAACTTTCCCGAAATGTAAAGCGTTCCATTAAAAGAAAGTAAGTTTATGGCACCGCTTTTTTGAGCCACCCTGTTCTAGAATATGGATTATATATGGAGGGTGAGTTACCTCACACGCACTTAGGCCGCATTAAGAGGGCTCATTGTGCTCCCTCCCAGCAGCTCTCTAAGTTGGGTATCACTCACTTTGATGAGGGCGCTGTAATAGCAGCTCTTGCTTGACGACAGCTTTGCATGTTAACCCATATTCGTGTGAAGTTGTTTAAGGTTTTTTGATCTAGCATAGAGCTTAATGTTGTCTGGGATATAGGGATTACGGGTTCTGCCCCCTAGAGAAGTTGTTCGGAAGCCAGTCTCGTAGTCTCATCGGCCTCCTCCTGGCCGTAGTTACCGTCATGTTCTATCACCTATACAACGGAAACGACATTATTTTTTGAGATATCCTCGAGAGCTTTACGGCACTGCAGTACCACACCTGATGTAATTTTGCAACTGCCCAGAGCTAGTAAAGCGGCTCTACTGTCACTGAAGATACAAATACATTGATTCTCGATTTTTCTTTCAAGAATTGCTTTTGCACCATACATTATTCCAATTATCTCCGCTTAGACGACAGTGGCCATTTTGCGTAGTGGTATGCTTTGAGGAAGATTCAGATCGTCAGGGAAAACTCCGGCGCGCCTTCCATGCTTTGTTTTAGATCCGTCAGTAAAGATGGATATATCTGTATTTTGGGTAAACCCAGTATTTTCATAGACATTAAATTGTCTGTTGAAGGCATATTGTAGAGAGAGGTAGTCTACCATAGCGTCCAGAAAAGGGATCTTGTCGACGGCCTGATTCAGGATGTCTGCCTCCCTTGCCTGCTGTGTGCAACATTCTTTTGTAGCGCAGCCTCAAGGCGGTCCTTACGGCTACTTCCTCCACAAAAAGGTCAAGTGGTAGAAGGCATAAAATTACCTATAAAGCGGCCACAGAGGTTGAGCGTATAACACCTGTAGAACTAAAACAGGTAAGACTTTGCACATGTCCTAGTTTACTTGCTGCCGTAGCTTGTCTGACTCTGGCCTACCAGACAAGTGCTCCGTAACATAGCATGAGCTCAATCACAGAAGTATACAGCCACAAGGTAATACGGGGTGCGAGTCCCCAAGATTTACCTAAAGCGCGGCGACACTGCCAGAATAACTTGCATGCTTTTTAAATTTTAACAATTTAGCTGTCTGTCAAAAATAACTCACAAGTATTTGACATTGTCTGAAAGCCGAGCGAAGTGTTAAATAGGAGAGGTCTAGGTAAAAGTCCCACTTTTTTTGTGAAAAGTAGCATTTATGTCCTTGAAGGGTTGACAGAGGGTGACTGTTTATTACACCATGCTTCTGTTATACGAAGAGCGGTCTGCATTAAGTTACAGAGCGTGCCCTAGAATTTGCACTAATGAGGATGACGATGTCATCCGCATATCCATATTATTGAGTGTGCTTAGAAGGCTGCCCACCACTGTAGTCCACAGTAGTGGAGACAGAACCCCCCTTGTGGAAAGCCCTTCGTCACAACACCTCTAATGGAGTTGTCGCCTATATTAAATTGTACTGCCCTTATCGTAAGCATGTGTTTTATCCATTCACAGAGAATGGGTGCCACACCATGTCTGCGTAAGGCAGATTTAACGCTTTCAAGGGAAGCCTGGTCGAAGGCACCTTCAATATCAGTGAAAACTCACAAAGTGGACATTTTAGTGTCTAGCGATCTCTCAATCTGGTTCACTACAGCATGTAGCGCCGAGTCAGTAGATCCCCTTGAGATATAGGAGTGTTGGTTCAGGTGCAATGGGTGTAAATCCAGCACTCTTTCCCGTATTTCTCTGTCACAAAGGATCTCAAGCGTCTTTAGTAAGATGGATGTAAGACTAACGGGATGATATTATTTGGCCTGGGTATAATCCGCACGCCATGATTTAGGTATAAAAACTACTTTCACTTCTCTCCAGCTCTCCGGTACATATCGAAAAGCGATACATGCCATTGCGACATTGCAGTCCTTCTCTGAAGTAGGTGCGATGTTAGGTTTTGGCCAAACATTATCAGGGGTGACAATACAGCCTGGAAAATGTGTTTGAATTAGCACTTCCGCTGTCTTTTCGGGTATCCACACTGATTTACAAGTCCTCTACCTGATCAATCTTTACTGGGACAACCGAAACCAGGTGAACTTCCAGATCTGTCTTGCGAGATAGTCTGTCAGTTCACCTAGCATTTCGATATTGTTTTGGTTGAGCTGTAGTTCAAGATAATTTGGTTCAGTATTTCTAAGTTTGTACTTATTAGGTACTCAAGTAAAAACCTACCTCGGGTGCTAATGCCACTGCCACCCCACGAAACATGGTGAGCATTTGCATCACAGCCAATAATTAGGTTTTTGTTGTTCCTGTCACAGTAGTTCACCAATTCGATCAACTTCGTGTAAGTGGAGGGTCAATTGAGTCACTGGGGAGGTATACCGATGCGAAAGTAAGATCTTCTTTCCCTTCGTTTATACTACAACTCTTATGTATCGCCGTAATATCACTCGTACAGAACTGTGGCAAAGCAAATGTTTGTAAATGCTTGGGACAGTAGATGTACGTTCTCGGTTTCTCATGTGTGCTATCTGTAAAAACTGTGCCATTAAGGTTAATTAATCCACAGATCTTAGATTTTACCATCCAAGGCTCTGGTATTAATGCAACAGTGTCCTGCTGGCTGTCGAGCTGTCTGCGTAGAGTAACAGTAACCTCTCGAGAGTGTAGCAGGTTAATTTGTATAATGTTTAGTCCAGGTTGGGTGGATATGAGGTCAACAGTAAATTATTCGCCTTCGGTGTCCGGCCGTGACCCTAGAGACATACTCATCAGCTCCCTCTCCTCATCTTAAAGAGTATCCATGGGGATGGGGAGTTGTAAGGCTTCCTCTTCGGATAGCTGTTGTAGTAGGAGCGTTTCTGTTCGGAGCCAAAAATCCTCTTCCCCTTTAGAAGAGTCTGTTGCTCCCCCTTCTATAATTTTTGCTGCTGCTGTTGCTGCTGTTATTGCTGCGGTTCTTTCGGTTGAGAGGTATCCGAAGACGCGCTCTGTGAGATTTCTTCTATCTTCTTTTCATCCATGCTAAAAAAAGATTTATCTCTCTAGCTCCCCACCCACCATGATAGCAATTAATAACATCTTAAGAATATCAAATATTATTTTATAAGGTGCTAGTTTAATTTCTTTAAATTCTGTAAAACAGGATTGGCCTTGATAATAATTTCTAAAACGGTATTAAAAATAGATTTAGCCTTGATTTGAACGACAGAATGTAATTAAAACAGGCTTGAAAATAATATACAACAATGGAAGATGGAAGACAAACAATAGGGGAAAGAAAGCCAAGCTGTGAAGAAGTGTAATTTTGGCTTCCCCAATAAATCATTATTAATGTTTTTCCATTCGGTTAAAATATCCGGAATTGTAGCGGTCCCAGTGGTTAGTGAGCATTACTTAAAGCGTTTACAGGTAAATTATTAAAAAGGTAGCGCAATAATTAAGTTGATAGCAAATGTATTTCCAATAATTTATACTAAATCAACTTTATTGTTGTTATGCAACCATTTAAAAAAAATTTTGTTTTAAAAAAGTTTCATTCTGATTCAATCTCATTAATGCACCACGTCTTGGGTGACAAATTACTGCTGCTTGCTAATTTTTGATTAATTATATCAAGATTAACGTTGTTATCCAACCTGTTACACCGTAGTTATCAAGAAGAATCCAATGGACCAAATGTTGTTAGTTTATATTTGAAAAGTAAGATGCTTAAAGCCTTGGAATATCACAAGCAGATCATGTTTTATTTAAGAAAATATTTTTTCTACCAAATCAGCAGGTAACCCAAAGATTGAAACGGGTTCAATAAAATTAAAAATAAATTGTTTGACTTTCATTACATATGCAACAATTTTTCTTTCACTTGGATTCCTAGGGGTTTTATGGGATCAAAGAAATTGTATATTCTGGTAAAATTTCGGTCTTAAATTGTCTAGTATATTAGTATGGCAACGAACATTTAACAAATTTTCTAGCTAAATACTTTGCAAATGGCAAAGAGTAAAAAACGTTACTGTAACGCCACAGGAATTTTTATGGGATTACTGGACGTTCTGCGTCGATACAAGATGGACCACCTCAATTTTTGGAAACATGGCCGCTGTCAAGATCAACGATTTCGCTGCTGGATGCTGGATGCCCTTACAAAAAGTTAATTGTGCTGTGACGTCCTCCAAACTCATTAGGAAGGCTGCTAAACACGCTTATTAAAGTAAACACTTTGGTTAATTAGTGCAATTTACCCGCGTAATAAGAACAACAATATTGGTAACGGATTTTTAGGGTCCATAATTCATGTGAAGTACAATTTTATTTAAATTTTGAGACAAACGACCATTGACAATGACGATAGGCAGCCAAAATCTGATAATCAAGTGAGTGATTGTAACGGTTGTATCTTATTAATTATTGCTCATTACTGTTCAAATATCACTATCACTCACTGATACAACTCAATTCGTCGGATATACAGAAATGCCAGGGTTCAATGCAATAAACTCAAATATACAGACCAATTACACATCAAAATAACGGGATTTAGTTTGTTTAACTATGTACAATTTAAATATTAAATAAAATGTAAGATTCCATGTAGTTTACAATAAAAGTCGATTTAAATCCAGCACACGGAATAGCGAACGCCTGCTTAGCTGGGCAACCCACTTTGCTTCGGAACTGCTACACGAGAGCCGTGATTGATGACATTCTTTGACGGTTAAAGCTGGAAAAACGAGAATAATGATATTAGTTTTGTTTACAAAACGGTTAGAAATTTATTTATTCAGGGTGCTGTGTTTGAACGTTATATAGGTCATAGGCCCGCCTTGTTAAAGCTATACTGCAGTGCCCCGAAATCGTTTAACAAGTGAAATGACAGTGAATCCAACTACTTTACATGCCAGTGCAGTGATAACCTCAAACAAAGTTTACGTATCATATATGCTTCAGGGAGCTTATATTTCGACAATAGGGCACTGCAGACGGTTTTAGGAGCTCCGCAAATAGCATCCTCACAGGTGAGTAAAGCTCCCAACGTTTGCAAGTACTTAATTATACCTGGGGGCGCCGTGCTTTAAAGATATAGCAGGTTTTCTGGGAGTTCGCCCAAATGGCGTCCTCATAAACGAGTTAAGCCCTTAAAGACATACTTTATGAGTTCTTTCCAGTAATTTTAAAACCTGGGGCCTCGGGCTTTAAGAGCCCGGTCGGTTGTTTGAATTTCGCCAGTAGCGTCCTCATAAACGAGTTAAGTTCTTAATGAATTTAAATTCCGGCTAGTTTCGGAAAGCGGCTTCAGGGAGGTTTTAAAGCACTAAGTACTTAGTCAGTATGCCACGTGAGCTTTAATGGAAGACGGTTTGAGGGAGGCCTTAAAGTGCCAGGTACTTAGTCAGTATGCCACTTGCACTTTAAGGAAAAGCGGCTTCAGGAAGGATTAAAACCCCAGGTACTTATTGAGTATGCCACGTGAGTTTTACTGAGCAGTGGGTCGTTTATAGGAAATACTGGTCGCAGGAATCGAGTGTCTTTAACTGCGTGCGGTACCGGTTTTATACGTTACCAATCCTCCTAATCTATGCTGGAGTTTGGGCAGGGTTGCGTTGAAAGACGACTACTCGTGATCTCGCCCAGAGCGATGGTGTAATAGCGTTATCTTCATCCTCGCGTCTTGGAGATGTTTTTTCCTGATTGTGGCAAAGTTTTAGCGGCGACCAAATTAGCAGGCATTATATTGTGTAGAAATAATAATTTCGTCCGGCGCTAACGTCACATGATAATATTAAAGTGAAGCTCTCAAATCGTTAAAAATGTTTTTATAGCTCCCCAAAGTGTTACGCCCTAAAACAAAGTATTACTTGTTTAAATAAAATCTTAATTGGCTTAACGTAATTCAGGTCTTCTATGATTGGCGAAACGACATCGTGTGATTTGTTGCCTGTTGTTAACAACAATAGCTTTACGCGGAAAAGTACGTTATAAAAAACGCACCAAACGCTTTAAAATTTTCGGTAAATTGAGATTTTAATTAATTCCACACCCACATGTCTATATTAAGCTAAAATTTATATACATAGCCGTTACGTGTCCTTAATCCAATTTTCTTTCTCGTTCCATGAAGCGTTGCCGAGGAAATAATTTGCAGTCCAACGCCATGGCGAAGACCTCCAGCTTCCACCTCGTTCTCGTCCAAATGGACCTCCAACTGGAGCATTTCGGTTTGCCCCAGTGTCCTAATTTCTTTGGATTTGACCTAAATATAACTACTTAATGTAATACGGCTTAGTTTTTCATTCCTTGTTTCTCACAAGTTTACTAATGTTGCAAAAGTGTTCAGTTATATTCATAACTAGGTTTGGCTTGCTGCTTGAGCCCTAGCAATCTTGCATATCGCCTGATTTTACTCAGACTATGATGCAGATGTGTCCAACAATATTACTGCCACAGAAATGTGTTACGTGCAGCCTCCAGGTGTCTTGACTCCGCCAGTGCCTCGTATACCTGCTCCATGATCTTCAGGTGGTTTTCCATTCTGCTGTGGTCATAGAACAGCGAAAACACATCTCGAACAGTGTCGTTTATTGTTTAAAAATACACCCAATGTCATCAACCGTATTAATCTGCGAAACATATGTAAATCTATATAACTTAAATGTTTGTTGTTATTTAAGCTCTATTTAAAGCTACAACTTACTGCTGTACGTTACAAATAATTGTTTATATTTTAACCCTTTGGATTTTGAACGAAATTTGAAATTGCTGTTTTTCGATCACAATCACCTATTTTATTTTTAGAATCCTTTTTATATTGAGTACTCTCCTAGTTATTGAATTATTTATCATTTATTTTTACTAATTTATAAAATGTTTCTTTCACAATGTACTTTCACTTACAAACTTAGTTCATGTGACACAAAGGCAGTAAAACAATTTGTGCCCTGATGAAAACGGTTTACGGACGTTTCGCCCCCGCTGTTTCGCCCCCAGCCGTTTCGCCCCCTAGCCGTTTCGCCTCTGGACCGTTTCGCCCTCGAAGTTTTACCTGTAGCTTTCGTCAGCTTCAGCTGTTTCCAGTTGCACAACGAGGAGGTAGCTAGTAGGATTTCTGCAACCGGTTTTTTATTTTTGATCCAAGAAATAAAAAGTATGTCGCAATATCAGCTCGTATGAAAAAAATCGTCGAAGATTTTGAAAATCGTCAAGTTATTGATTACTTGCGTGGGATTGCGTACAACTTTGAATTTTTAATTTATTCCGGTTGCACGTCGAAATATAGATATTAAAAGATTTCTCTTTATATGTATTTACTAAAAACTCTAAAATTAAAACACAAACACCAACAAACAAAAACCAATAAAAATTAAAAGAAAACTAAAATTAAAACACAAACACCAAAAAAATAATAATAAAAAACGGTTGCAGAACCTCCTCGTGGTGCAACTGGAAACAGCTAAAGCTAGAGGTAAAACTTCGGGGGCGAAACGGTTCGGGGTGAAACAGTTAGGAGGCGAAACGTCCGTATCCCGATGAAAACATAGCAATATCGTATATAGTGTAAATAAACGTTAGGTTACAACAATTTTTGATTTTTATTTATGAGAAATGTTATGTGGTGTGGGGATTTACACCAACAGCTATAGGTCTTTTATTGTGGACCGTCTCGAACCAGTGGCGCTCTGGACAACTCACCCCAACCAGCTATGGAACTAGCTGGAAAAACGTTGCTATGTCACAAGATAATTCCTGAATCACAGTGTTTTGTTTTTCTAAAGCGTCTTTTGAATGAAGTTATAAATAAAGTAGAAAAAAAAGTAATTTACGTTAAAATGAAAAAAAAATAAGGAATTGAAATAAGAACAGCAACCTGTGAGTGTTACAATTAATATAGTAGACCCTGCAAATTTTTAAAATACTAAAAATCTAAACTGGTGTGATATTATGTACCTACTAATTAGCAAAGTTGGTAGAACGTAGAAAACCACAAGAGAGTAGTAAACTCAAGTAACTTTCAGTCTTTGAAAATGGACGCACTATTTAGAATAATCCAGTTAATTTGCTGTTTCTGGCAGTATTATAGCTAAGAATGCGCAATAAAAAGTTAAAAGCTCGTTGTTAAAGAAAAAGTAAGAGCTAGCACAGACAATAAAAAAGCGATTATGCAAACACTTTAGCAATTCAGTTGTGCCAGGACTCACAACAGTTCTGTAGAGCAATGATCTGGATTCGAGCAGAGGTAAATTTGCTTGCATTCGCCTATAGTTCACAAATGTTAAACGAAACCGACCTTCTATAATTAAATTCACAGTTTGTCTAATTAAAATTGTAATCTGCTACCTGAAATTCGAATTAAATTACAATTTAAGAGATTCTAGTTAGCAACCAGTTAATCCCGAGCTTAAGTTTTGTCTGTAGGAAAATAAAGACTCGTATTTGAACTAAATATTGTATAAGTTGGTATACGCTGAATTGACTGTTAGTTTCCAATTTAATGTTCTAAAAAATCTCGTCATTTAGACAACTGTAAAAGAACATTTACAGGATTTTTGTAACAGTAATTCACTAACAGGGCTAGATTAGAATTTCTAGAAGCCATTTAAATAGATATTAATTATAATTGAAAAATATTGCCCCTAAAAAGCGCTTTTCATAGAATACGTAGAAATTATGCAAACATACTACTTTTCGGTAAATAGTAAAAAATCTAAAGAAGTAATTAACATTTTATATTATTTCTTCCAATTATAAATTGTTACGTTTAATTTGTAGTTTCGCATGCTTTAGTGAAAATTAATCAGTTGTATTTTATTATTAAGCGTTTTGTTACGTTTAATTGGTGGTTTCCCAGGCAATATTTCAAATAATTAACTAGATTCTGCTATTTGCCTTTATTCCCAAAAATCCAGTACATTTTTCCGGACTGGGTAGGCAACCCTATTCTCTTCTGGCATACACTAAAAATTCCGCAAGCCGCGGTTTTTTGTCACTATGACAGCGGCAAAAGTTTGCCCTAACTTTTCCAGCGACAAAACGGAACCTAACTTTTATAACGATCTAATTCTAGTAAGCCTAGCAAAGTAGCTAAGGACCTAATATGTAAATTAAATATGTATTTATTAAATTATCGTACCGAATTACACTGAAGCTTTTTTTTATCGAAGTAAAATTAACATTTATAATTCGAGTTTCCTTGCCTTTAGGAAATTCATGTCAAAAAACTGTCAGAAAAAAGTACTCGAAATTTTTTCAGATGCGGTTTTTTTCGTTTAATTGTCGAGCAACGAAATTCTCATTAAAATGTCAAGTTTACTTCGAAAAAAAAAGCTCTCGTGTAATTATAAGTGATAATAAATTTTCAGCTTAAACTATAGTTATGCATATCAAATGAGAACACTTCATATTTTAGCAGTTTTTTTGTGGGTTCTCTTGCCAAATTTTGAAAAGTTTTTGATAACTTGAGTTGACTGGCATATAGCTGATTTTCTCGGTCCTTTCCACTGCAGTACTAGTGCAATTAAGTTGTGAGCCCCTCGGCTTAGTGCTTCCAAAGCCAATTGGTTTGGCTAGCTCCATTGTATGGCGAAGGATCTAGAAGCACCAAAGCTCTTTAGACGTTCGAATAATTAGTTGCTGTTAGCATTCTTACGTCTAACGCTTCGGTGGAATTTTGGGACCAACTTTCGTCGCTGCACGACCACTTTTTGGCTGACTGTTAACACCAGGTTAGTTTTCCTTAGCTCCTGCCTTCTTCTCGGGCGCTTACCTAGCGAATTATTCCCTAGGCTTCGCAATTTTCCTGGGAAACATTGTGCGTTGCATCCCTTGTGCCTGTCTGTGTTTTAATCGCTCTGCTCTGGCTTCGAGGCAAGGCACTTGCGTTAGCCACTCCCGCAGTCGGAAGCTGGCAATATCTCCTTTTTGGGACTTCGCTGTGTCACCCCAGGTGCGGAAAGAGTCACCCGCAGTCCCGAGTTTTTGGCACGTGCGCAATCCAAGTAGACAGAGATTATATGTATTTCAAATTAGATGTGTAAATGATAATGGGCGATTCGAGCGAATGTGCTCGCTTTTGTGATTAGTAACGTGAATTTAATGCTAGCTGCATAACTGTGCTCTTTAGATTATTGCATAGCCTCTTTGTTCTGTTAATAGCTACGGTAGCTGCTTAACTGTACGACAGATTATAGCATGGCCCTTCCATTGTGTTGAAAGCTACGTTTTACGTAGGGTACTAGCTGTGATTCTAATTCATGCCCCTGTTTTAAATGTTGTTACGGTTTACTTTCACGTTAGTTGAATTGTTTTATTTCTGATTTCCGAACGCATGCAGGTAGCTTTTCATTATCGGAAAGCACTTCGTTTGCGAGAGCAGTCGTGTTGGACAGCGCGACTCTTCCTTCTGCTGCCAGAAAGCACTTTGAATGGTCGTGTTTCGAGGCCCAAGCCAAAGCTGATTTTGTAATTCTGCACGTGCCCGAGTTAATCGTCGTAAACGTTAATTTATGGATTTGTCGGTTTGGCTTTGATATTTATTTCGTGGGGACGACTAGTCGCTCACTTATAAAACCATTGTAATATGGATTTAAGGGGTCCGGAAACCGCATGACAAAGTTGTAAAAGTTATCGGCGCTTCCATTGTAGAAGGTAGGCAACGTTAAATTTGTTCTAGATTGTTCGCTAATGCGTTTTATATTTGTCGTTAATTAGCGCTCCTAACAAGGCCGCCAATTTTGGGCTATATTTAACGGAATTCAGCATGCACTCCATTGCAAGCGCACACCTGTTGGTTTGCTAAATCGTACCGTTCCACGCGAGCAGGGACGAGACCACATTCCCACGGGAGCGGCACATCGTCGAACAATGACGCTACTACATCTTTACTAATTTACTGAAGAAATTGCTACAATCCAGACTGACGCGATCTAGCATTGTTTTCTTACATTTTTATACAGCAATTTCCATAATGCAAACGAGAAGGTACTTGTTTCTTTTGCAAATGGTAGATGTAAATAATATTTAATTTCAGAAGCAGTGGCAGAGTTTTGCCATAAGGAACTAAGAGGTAAGCATATTTATGGTTAACGTATCATTGATTCTATGGACGTAGTGTGAACTGCTAGTCGTAATATGGTTACACTCTTTGCTACATAAGAAATTCATGTGTATTGCCGTTTAATCTATATTTACTATTTGTATAACTGTTGATACTCGCTTTGCGATATTTGAAATATTGATCTGATAACATTTTTATCTTTAGGATCATTTTTCACTATATTGCTGTTCGCGGCTTCAATGTTTGGGATTGATATCCTTCATTTTGTAATATATACTTTGCAGTTACATAAATTAATGCATGCAAGTTAACTATTTTAATATGTTGGTCATGTTCATGTTATATTGAAAATTTTGTTGTCTCTATTTATTAGTACAACATAAACCAAATATATTGATCGTTTTTAATGTTATGTTATTGGTTGTTCTCTTGAAGCAACGTTACAGGTGGTAATAATTGAAGTTTTCCATAGCAAAATAGGTAGCAACAGTTAGGTTATGTTGCAACGCATCCCGTGTGATTCTAGTTAAAAGGGTTGATATACTGAATCGTAGTAAATTATATTTCTTTGGGGCATTGTCAAACCTAGCCCTTAAAATTAGACTTTCTGCATATTGTGGTTTGCTTAATTGCAATAAATTGAATCCACCCACTCACCGATTAAAATAAGTTGGCCATTGAAATTTCACTTAGGGATAAATTTGTTGTTTGGGCAATAACCGCCGTGCTGTTGTGCAGACTTGATGTTTATCTACCACCCCTTTTGTTACTGAGTGTTCAAAATTTAATGCCGATGCTGAATATTTAGTATGAATGCGGCAATCGCTTGGAATGCTTGCTATGAGCCTATAAACTAAGTTACTCACCCTCCGCGGTGTGGCCGCCGTTGTTGCTTGTGGGTTAGAATCCTATAATAATACAGTATTCTGGGTTTCGGTTAAACCATTAAGCTATAGTAGGACGTTTGGATTCACCTATGATACATATTAGCTGTGTTTGTCAGCAGGGACCGTTATGTACGAGGCCGCTTCTAAGTTATCTGTTAGGTCATTTCGCGTATCTGCATACCGGTCAAACTTTCATTTCAGGGCCGAATTGATTGTCTGTGGTTGCCGTACCACTCGCGGTTATTTATCTACGAAAATCTGAGTAATTAAGATGCGAGACTATTAATTATTTTGTTAGGAGTGCATTCAAGCTGTTTACTTGTAACGTCACCAAACGCATAATGAGTTTCCTGTAGAAATCTCTTCGACTCCTGTATGGCCATACAATTTGAAGGAATTTCAGCCCTTCTAAATCTTGAGTACCGTCATAGAGTCAGACAGAGCTAACAATCGGTGTCTATGTTAGCCTGCTGCCTGCATCGCTCTATCCTGAGCCACTCTGCCAAATAGGATGCATGCTAATTTGTACACGCAATTTTGTTGTTATTTGCTTGCCAGAATTATTCCGAAGTGTTCTGATTTGTTTGAACCTCCGCCTCACGGAGTTTTATTTTTTTGTTCTTATCCCTTAGTGGGGAATCGTAAAATTAGGCATTGACTTAATAGCTATTGTTTTAAAAACTTATTTTATTCATGCAGCTCGCCCCTTTTATAAACACTTATGCCGCTCGCCCCTTTTAAATATGTTCATGCAGCACCTTTTTAATGTGTTGTGAGTTACCACCCTCACGTATATTTATGTCATTTGCCTGATTGTTTTTGTTTATTTATTTATGCATATATATACACACGCATATTTACATGTCGTTATTGCACTATAGAACAAATTGTTAAATAAATATTGATGCTAGTTTGTTCTATCATTATTTTGGTTTTCTGGGTATATCTCTTACTTTGGGGAGGTCCGACCCAAGGATTTGCCTACTTTGAGTACCTGGCGCCCTCTCCCATAGTAGCCAACAGGTAAGGACTGACCCTTTAGTAATAAGTCTTGGTATGTGCAATTTTGAAAAATATTTAAAAATTGAAAAATTCATTTCTAGCTAAAGTTAAAAAAATTAGGCATTTTCTGAACTTGAGATTGTTCAGTTAGCTAAAATTAACATACTCTAACAAAATGTCATTGAAATATTACTCAAATTCCGAAAAATAGCACTTTTTGGATTTTAACAATTTTGAAAACTCCATTTTCTAAATAAGTAAAAATCACGCTGTGTACATGATACGAGGTAAATAGGTTTTTAGGCAAGCACAAATTATTGACGCAAAAATTTTTTCCCATATAATGCCGACTTTTGGCGGACACTGTATGCCTAATTGTATATATAATAAAAGCTGCTGTGTTTGAGTAGGTACTGTAATTAATTCAAACTTAGTTTTTTAGTTTAATGATTTTGTTGTGTTTTATATATTAGCTCTCTACTGTATACCGAAATATATATATATATATATATATACAGGGTGTCCCGAAAAGGATGGGACACCGATTAGTCACAGATTCCTTAGGTTATAATAAATCGATTAAACCTAATATGCTGTAAAAGTACCCTTGCTTAAAATGGGGTTTTAAATAAAATATTAAATTTATAATTAGCGCAAGTGATTCTACACTTGGTGAAAGAAAAGCTTCAATTGAGAATTGCCTGTCCAACTCAGGGCAAATTAAAAGAATGTTATAATAATTGGACTTTCTTATGTTATTTATTTGCAATAAATTAGGGTTTAGCTCCGCTGAACATGAAACAATTCTTAACTCAGGCGGTCGGTTCATAAAATTAAGTAGAAACCTTTGTATGATAAACAATTCGTTGTATGACAATTGCTTTCTGATATTAGGACAAATGTACTGTTCTCAACTGACAGTTAAATAACCTCTAAATTTAGTGCAGTACACAAGATGATCCGTCAGTGCAAAAATAGCGTAAAATTGAATTTTAACCACCAAAATCGCATGAATGCATCAGGTAAATACGATTAGTTCTGTGACGTAGCAACGGCTAACCCCGTTTTGTTTCTAGTTTAACGTAAACCCACGCGTGACTCGCTTTTGTTCAATTTCCGGAAAAAAACTACAACTGCCGCCTCAATTCGCACTTTCTATGGATGCTAAGTTATTCGAAGCTCGATGGATCTGGGACTCTGGAAATACGTTGAACTTCTCGGGAAAGGTCTATTCTTGACGAACTCCAGTTTCTACGAAGCTGCTGCTCCTAGTTTTTATGGAACCCTACCTTGTTTGAAGAGATGCTTCGCTGTTGGTTGGCACACTGGAAGGACGCCACAGCAAATACTCGCTTGGAAATGGGTTGCTGGTCCTAATTCTTTTACATAGGGATAGCTGTAGGCCTCCTCTAGCACAAAAAATCAGCCTTCCGATGTCTGGACACGTTTAGAAAGTCCCTTTTTTATATTAATTTGCTTGATTAACTTGGGCATCGCCCTCGTTAATCAAATTGCAAATGCATGAAAAAAAGTATGATTTTCAAAACTATGTTACGCTCATTTTGTAGTTTCGCATGCAATATTCGAAATAGCAAATTAGGTTTGATTTTTAAGGATTTATTCAGTACATTTTTACCCTAAATGGTTAGGCAACCCTATATACATCTTTAACAAATTCAGCAATTTACAGTGTTGTGCTTATCAGCTTAGCCCATACGCTTGCATTCCTGTGGTTTTTCTTCCTTTCTCAAATTCTGAAACTCTTGATAACCTGAGATTGTGGACTGCTTTTGGGAAACTATTATTCTATTTTATCCCCGATTCGGTCGTGAGAGGCTGCTGCTCTGGGTTCCCTGCTTCGTTAAGCTTGGATATAGCTAACTCCATTTGGGAGGATTTGAGGCATTGTAACCCCCTGAACGTCACGGTAATTGTTTGTGTGATATTACCCTCTTTCGCATTTGCGGATTTGGGCCGCTTCTTCAATGGGACCGCATGCAAGACTGTTCACCACTTCAGGTTAGTTTCGGCTTCTTCCCTTTAACTCGGTTGTGTACCTAGATTTTTTTATTTTTAGCCTTTTTCTTTCTTCCTGGAATCTTTTCTTCTACCTGGGATTGTTTTCGATTTGGAGTAATTTGTTCTGCATGGGACGTGCCGTGCACTTTCGAGCATGTGTGCTATCCAAACCTGTGGGTGGGTTTGCTACTATCCCTCTGCGATCGCTGCCCCTGTAATTAAGGTCATCCGCAGATCGTTGCGAGGCCATCTTCATAGCGCATATCTGTTCCAGCTGCCGGCGAACTACCTGGTTGCCACATTCACAGGCTCTGCATCTCGTGCCGTGTATACCTGAAATGTTTTTGTAGTGTTAAATTATGTATCGTTGTGTATTTAAGTATGACCTATAGATTTGCTATGATTTTTTTTGTGTATTACGATTTGTGCTTTACTTGCGTAAGTAGATGTTGAATTAATTTGTGTACTTACCCGGTTGTTTCTGCAGCCGCTTTTTGAATTGTTTTAATATGTTGTACGGCTACAGCGTTAACCTCGACTTCATTTTTGCATTACGTTATATGTCATTTTGTGCTGTGGCTATGCTACCTCTCGCGGAATTATTGCTGTGTTTAACTTAGTGGCCTGCTCCTAAATTCAGTTTTTCGATTACAATTTAGAATGACCGTAAGTGAATGATTTGAAACTTTTCAGAACGTATTATGAATTTCTCATAGGTCCTAGCACCCCTTGTGAAATCTCATAAACTGCAGGTACCGCCCCGTCTAAATCTTGGTTAATGTACAATCGACTTAGTAAGCCAACTCTAGGGGTTGATCGTTGACATACACTTGCGCTGTTCGCACCCAGATCCCGTCTTGGACCGCACTCTGCTTCACATAGTCCATTTGGATATTTAGGGCTTTATGGTTTTTATCGTAGATTAATTTAGTCATGCTACGTGTCACTTTCCGCTTCACGGAGACCGCGATTGTAATGAGAGTCAGACATGCCTCTGCGTTTATTTATTTGATTTATGATTTGGACGCATAACTAGGTAACTACGTAACATCTAACGCCTTTTTGGCTAGTTTTGAATTACGTAGCACTACTTTTTTTCAATAGGTCAAAGTTGCTGTGATATTTATATGTTATTTGTTGAACCTGCTGTGATATATTTGTGATATTTGTTGGATTGTTTTTTAAAAATATTTTTGGTATCTCTTTATATGTGTTTTTATGCATTGTTTATGGTATGCACTATAGAACCAGTCATGAATAAATCTCGTTACTAGTTATTATTTTGGTTTGCTTGGTATATCTCTATTAGGAAGGGCCGGCCTAAGAATTTGTCGGCGTTGAGAACCTGGCGCCCTCTCCCCTCGTTTATTTTTCAACCTTGCTGGAACCCCGACCCTCACGACGAGTTAGCCAACCTAGGCCGATATTTACCAGCTGGCGAAATATCCAGTACAACTTTCGCCAACAGGTAACGGCCGCCCTTCGCTATCCTTCATTGCAACTAGTACAACTATTGTATATTTAATTATTTTTAGAATCATTTGCTACTTGAGTGAGTAGGCTTGAACATATTAGAAATAAAACAATCAGACAAAAAATTTAATTAGATGTAACGGCCATAAGGGTTCATTGAGTATGGTGTATTATTTGTCCCGATTTTATATATTTCTATGTCTTGTAAAATATAAAGTATAGCTGATATTTTCCATAGACATCAAAGTGATTGTCTATGTTTCTGTAAAGACATGAATAATATTGAAAACTGTTTCTGCGTTCTTAAACTATGTTTATAGTATTTTTTCAGTAGCAGCAAAATTTTCTTTTTCACAGTTTAAGTAGTTTAATTAAAATCTATTTGAGAGATGCGTACATTTTGGATTTATATTTTGAATAATTATGAACCCATAGAACATATCGCTTATGAGTTTCTTATCAGCTGCGTCGTAATCTCGTCGCCTCAGTAAGTAGACGGCCTCATACGTTTTTATTTAACGACATATTGCAATGCTTTCATAAAATTTTGAAGGAGAGATATTGCCACTATCATATTTTCCTATAAGTGATCTTAAAAATTGATCAAAGTTGTGAGATTATTACCACAAAATGTAAACCAAAATAAAGCGAAATGACTTAAAAATATCCAGTTAGTCAGGCAAATGGAAAAGTAAGCCTCTTCTTTGTGAGACGACTGTTTCAGTTTAATTCTTAATGAATGCAGATATGAGCATTGAGAGAAATATATCGAATAGTTGAAGAGCGGTAGCTAGTATCTAATAGCTTTAATTTTTTTCTTCTTGTGTCAGTCTTCTCTCTGGTTTCACGTTTTTGACAAGTGCTATGGTACAATATATTCTGAAAAGCAATGTTAAAAACATATTGCCAATACGTGAAAAGCTTTGAAATCAACCTATTATAAAATACCTTCTTGATTAAATAACCGGTGGCAATATAAAACTTTTTCCTATAATATATTTTACCCTTTCAAACTGATACAATGCAGGGATTATTCTTTGTAAACGTACAATTATATAAACTTGCAGTTTTACTAATAAAGGTTGATATATCTGAAAATGTTATAAGAAAGCTTTGAAGCTGATGATAATTAATAGGTTTCTCATTCTTCTTCTTTTGGCACACTGAATAATTTCAAAAGTTAGCTATCACATTAGCATATACTTTTTTATCTTCTCCAGTTCTGAGGAGTGTGTTGGCATTTATATGGTTAATTCTGTCTTATTTGTCAGCGATCCTTCTTACCTTTCCATAGTTTCCTTCAGTCTTTCATTTTGTTATAGATAAAGTATGCCCCAGAAGTTTGGGTACAATTTTGTATACTTATATTTTGTATGCCACATTAGTATAACTTAAATCATTGTTGTAAAGATTAGTTGATAAATTTATTGTAAACAGAAATATTAATTTAGATTAACTGGAACTGCCCAATCTCTTGGACGATGCGTAATATTCTTCTAACACTTTGCATCAGTCCTTGGACGGTAGCAATATTTATTTTCCATAACTTCTGAAAAATCCTGCGTTGCAATTGGCCTTCATTTTGAGTCTCCCATCCTCCATCATAAACTTTTCTGGACAAAACTACCAAAAATCTTCGATTAAGCGTGCCTGTGCCTGTGAATGGTAGACCGGGAGAGATCTGGTCAGCCGTGATAATGACTTCGTTGTTGATTGTTGGTGAAATGCACAACATGCAGATATTTTTTCCAACTGGTTCAGTGTGTATTTAGGAAATTTTCTTCTTTTCAGAAATTTTTTATAATTTCTGGATAGTTCCCTTAAAATATTTAACTTTCAAACACCAAATTGGCGCGATAACTTTCGAACCGAAGTTCCGGTGTTGCTTTTGGCATTTTTCATCAATCTATTTACCACAGGTTTAGTCAAAAGTCTTGGTCGTCCGGTTTTTATTAAGACGAAATGTCGTCTTCACAATCTGAACTTGTTCGTTAGATACTTCTGCGTGATATATTTTAATTTACACAATTTCCGGTTTAGATATTCACTCTACTAGATTATGGTTACCTTTGCGAATTTCCAGTTTGGGCATAATAACATAATTCCATTCTAAAATTGAATTGTCGTTAATAAGGCATGATACTGAAGTAACTTTGTTTCTTACGCCAACTTTTTACATTGTTATTTATGGTTATTATCGAAGCGCTGAAAATTGTACCACAACTTATGGGACATAAGTTAAATTGTGTAGTGTACGAAGAGATCTAGTTATTTTTCGTTTCATGGTTTGCTGCAGTAGTCAATCTTTACAAATTCTTCTGTGCACTTCTTTGCGTTCTTTAGTTATGTGTTTTTCTGTTGTCCACAATGAAAAATCCTTTCAGTATGCAGTATGTTCATTATTGTCTTTGTCAGCGTCCAGAATTCTAGTCTGTTCATGTGTAATAATCTGGCGTTTTGGTTTTTTTTGTATAGAAATCTTTTGTTCTTGAGAATATATGACTGGCTGTTTCGAGTTTGGTTTCAATTTCCTTGCTAGAAAGCGTTAACATCAAATCTTTTCGTTAGCAAATTCTGTCAAAATAAAACGAACTTTATGACTACTTGGATACAGTTGCCGGCCGACTAGTCAAAAAGACGGCGTGCAGTCTTTAAGTACTAACAAATGGTTAAAAACCAAAAGGGCGCCAATTAATCTTTACCAATTAACGACAAGTGTATCCAGGCATTCAACAGAGAATTCGTAAACTCAAGTAGCACGCAATTTCCTGCAAGAAAAACTCAAATCAGGCACAGTTCGCAATAACAAATAATAACACCAAAAATGCTAGTATCACAGTTTAATTGTTTCTAATCCGTAGAATTCACTACAAGTAATAGATAATTAATAGTACAAAAAGGGATTAATTATTAGTAAGAGTTTCAAATAATTATTGGCCAATTTAAGGTTAATTAGTACTAATACAAATCTAAAATAATTATTGGCCAATTTAAGGTGCACCTCAATAACATTCGGCTTGCGAGAATAAAGGCTTACACAACAGTCCTAACAAATGTACGATGATCCACAACAGTTTAAAATTAAATGCGGTCGTAACTAACTTAGACACCGTGGAAGGGAAATCAATTATTCAGGTACACAGTTTGTGAAGCGAACTGTACAATAGCAGCCAACTTCCGAATTATTGGCAATTGGGTGAGCCTTTAACACTGGTTCACTAATCGCAGCTTGTATAATTTCACTTAAAAGAAAGGAAGACGAAACCTGATCTTAGCTTGATTTGAGCCCCTTTTGCACGCTATCTGATGAGCTATATAAGCGGAATCCAGGCTCCAACCAAGCAAGCAGCAACGCTCTCGGTCCCGGGATGGCGCTTCACGGCCAATGCCGAACCTATGAGTTTCAAGAGCCCCAGACTGGTTGCTGAAGAAAAGGGAGAACCCGATAAGAATCGGCCCAAACAGTTTCAAAAGGACTTACCCCATATGAATTTGGGCAACGTACCGCTGAAAGATAGGTGAAGCATATATAAAATCCGCCAACTAGAAGCGAGAAAAAATTTTTCCACAGAACTGCCTGGGCTACAACAATCCGCAACTTGGTCGCGCTGGTAAGAGTTAAGGAAGGCCGTTGGTTCACGAAAATACGAAAACTTAAAATATAGACGGCGCACACACCAAATTGTGAAAACAATAGGAAAGCCATCTGAACGTAATAAAATCATCCCTCCATTTAGACATCAGCTGAAAAATTTTTCCGTACTAGTTCTAGTTGTTTTCCGTATATTGTGAATATGTCGTTAAGATGTCGTTTTTTTATATCCATTACTTTCATTTTATTTATTTCGGGTGACCGGATTCTGAAACAATAAGAAAGCCGACCTGCGATTAATTAATAAAATAAGCAATGGTAGTAAAAATCGCAGATCAACCCCCCTACCATTTATACACCACGGCAGCTCTGAAAAACTGTTTCTTACTCACCGCGATGGCCGACTAGCTCAAATATCGGCGGCCTTAGATCGTAGGTTCAGCTCATCAGCTATGTACCCTGGAATGTCTTCAAAAAAGGAAAGGAAAATGGAAATGGGCGCCAGAAATCAAAAGATTTCAAATACACTGCTCGTTGAAATTGGTTGAGCGCACGTAATTCGACATAATTAAAAACAAGGCTTAGCCGCGCCGGTATCGGCGGGCTCAAGCGAAGACAGCAAAGTGCCCGGACGAAGAATTTCGTTTCCTCGAGGAAGGCTCGCACTCTGATAAGAGATAGCGCGGTCAGAGAGGGCATTGCGCAAACGATAAGAACTTGATGCAGGTACAAAATGCGTTGGTTTGGAAAATTTACGAATTCGAAATGCAAAAGGAATTATAATTTAACTAAAAATATACAGGTTAAGCCTGAAATAATTGGATAAATGGCGAAACAATTAGGCAAAGCCAAAAAATTGTTTCAATTCAAAACCGAACATTGCAAAAACATTGTACCGATGGGGCCACAATTATACGTATATAACAGCAATGAGATAACATGAATAAGAAAATAACACATATTGCTTGAGTAAGAAAGAGATAAACATAATAGTAAATATTGGAGTAGGCATGACGCTTATATTAATTATAACATAAGTCAACTAAACATGCCTACTAAAATAATTTTATCGTATGGTCATCTCTTTCTTACTCAAGCATTCTATTTTGTAGTTCATGTTATCTTATTGCAGTTATATATTATTATGACCTCTTCCGTATATCACAAAGTTATTAGAAATACTTAATTTAATTGAAATAACAAGGTTGAATAGATCATAACTTTAAATTGTGGGGGGGGGGGCAGGGGCGGAGGCTTCAAGTTCTTAAACATCAATTACGTTAGATATATCATTTGTGTGTGTATTTTCGGTTTTGAAACCGATTACCCGGTATGGTACAAGCAAAAAGTAAGTTTATCACTGGTGGAATTTTTAATTCGTGTGTACCACCACACTGAAAAATTGTTAATTGTTAATGGCGCCTCTAGAGTTCTGATCATCCAAATTTCTTTAAAGAAACATCCCCCGAAAATAAGCTTTTGGGTAGATATCAAAATAACGTTCTTCAAGAATTTGGGAATCAACTTGATGGTGATGAAATTCAACAAGGATATCTTCAACAGGATAATGCAAGACCTCATGTAGCTCAATTTACTTTGGGATATTTACAGCAGTTTTTTGACTACAGATTAATTTCAAAAGACGTTTGGCCATTGAGAGCTTGTGTTCTTACACTTTTAGATTTCTTCTTGTTTCCACTTCTTCTGAAAAATTGGTTATGTAGAACCCCGGTTGATACTTCTTTAGGGCTACAAGAACGAATAACAAAAGTATGCAATTGAATAACACAGAAATTGTTGCTTACAAGAAGATGGAAAGTATTTCAACACCTGTTCTAATTATAATGAATTAAACAGCTCTTGATTGTTAAGTAATGGTTTACTTCATTTTAAATGTTTCAATGTGAGGTTATGATCACATTACAATATTAACCACTGATGTTTTTATGGCTTTGAAAAATTAACCGATAATTTAGCGAAAATAATAGGTTACTTTAACATTTAACTTCAACAGTAACGTTTCAGTTTTTTAGTGGATGTTTTATGTTTTGATGTTGTTTTCTTAATTTTTTTCGTTCACAAAGTTCATTTATAACATGTTCCTGCATTTTGAATTTAAAGTGAAAATTATTTGATCAATATCTTATTAGGAAGAATTTTATAAGTACGTACAAAATGTCACTGACAAGAATTAGGTAATTTTCTGGTGCTATAATTTTTCTTCTTGCCGAAATATAAATTTATTGACCCTATTATCGTTCAAATTGTTCATTGTGCTGTATATTATTTGAATACGATGAATTCGATTTAAAATATACTTGATGGTAAAATTCACTACCGTAGTGTATAGTCGTTGTCAAAGATCTTGTTACTCTAAATACCTTTTCACAAGCTTGACTACCTAAAAAGGCAGGATGTAAATGATTCGGGGAAAAAATTTTGGTCACGAAATGAATATTTATGCACTAAGTGAGATAGGAATACGTTTTTTCCCTGAGGTTGACATGGATCGAGACCAAGCGCCCCTGGCCGGAAGTCTGTACGTCAACCGAAGGTAAAATACATGAATATCTCTCGTGGTGCATACAATATTTTATTTAATACCTATTAGTAAAAAGTTGCATGGTTAACATGAGGTTAAGGGAGAAAAAATTTGAAAACCCCCTTGGGAGTTATGAGTAGCTTTTCATATTTTGTATCTATGACGAACGTGTACAATATAATGTTGCTAGTAAATAAAATGGACAAGTAGCAATTAGACGACACATAATTGTTTCAATTTTGTATGAATTTAGATTTAGAATTCATGGTCTCCAGATTCATAGATTAAAATTCGAGTTCAACACTGAACACAGACGAGTTGAAAAGGTCAAGTCCTTTTCTAAAAGAGCAGCTATGCATAATCTTAAAAAAACTTGAAGTAGCTTCACCGTCTGCAACGTTATATACTAATAGCTGAACTACTATGGAGAGCATTTTTTTTTATTGAAAGAAAATTTCTTCAGGTTGATCTTCTGAATCTGTGTCTACTAAAGTTTAGAGCGTTATGATTTCCCATTTTTTTATTGCCCATGTTAATTTCGAAGCTATCTGAATAAACATTTAGTAAGTATTGTTATAATGATATATTATACTATACTGACACAGTAGAAGGTTGCTCAATATCACCCTTCTATACCAACTAACATTCATAAATGAACTTATACTACCTATACTGTACGATATGTTACTTATGTCCACATGAATTTTACTGAAACACAATACTTAAAGCCTGTGCGGGAGGTCGAAGGGATCACTGCTATTTAATCTTCGTATTCCATAAACTAGAATAATTTGATTTGCTAGACTGTTGGGATAGCTTCGCAGCCGATCTTGTCACTGGATTTTTTAATTTCTTCTTTCACGGTTGCTACATTTAGATCGCGAACCATGGGACGTTGATTAACACTCTTAGTACCTTTGACTGGAACCGCTGGAGTATCTCAATATTTGAATTTAATGCTACTAATTTTAGGACTGATTTATAAAGTACAACTTTATTTTCCAACGATAGTTCCGAATTTTTCCCTAGGAACCAGTAAATTTTTGAGAATTTCAGATCAAGTTGCTTACACTTAGCCCATAAGTGAGGTTTCCACTTAGGATGCTTATCCAAGTGGATGCCCAGATATTTGACATCACACTTCGGTATTATGTTGTAATTGAGAACCACTGTCGGTCATGATGAAAAATGTAATGCGGGTCGATTTCAGTTCATCGACTTGAATTCGCCATCTTTTGAAATAGGTTTGCAGTTTGTTCAAGTGCATTTGCAGATTATGAGAGGCCGGATTTTGATGAGAGGCCATGATGGCCGTATCATCTGCGAAGGTTGCCACTGCAGTGTTGCTAGAAGTAGAAATGCCGACATTATATATCAGGTTTACCGGTAGTAGTAGTAGCAGTGGTGGTGAGACCGAAGTATAGCACGTAGGCCAACATAGGCCCTTTTTCCAACCCTATGCTATCCCCTCAACCACCTTCATTATCGTCCTCTTCAATGGGCTCTTCTCCCTGCTTAAACATTTCTGATTTTTTAATGAAGAACAGAATATCGGCCCAGGATAGGGAGTTCAACTCTTCCATTCGAAGCGTAGCTGCTCCAAAGGTTCTATACCTCAGTCATTGGTACGCCTCGCATTCTCCCAAGCAGTGAAAGGACGTTTCCTCGTCCCTCCCACATCTTGGACAAATAGGATCTTCCTCTATTCCCATCAGTGTTACGTGTCTCTTTAGTTTACAGTGGCCTGTCAAGATCCTTATCAAGAGATTTGTGGTTCTTCGGCTCCATTTCATTAGCCAGACCGATTTCTATGAATCGAATCCTGCTATGTGGTACATTTTGACTGGAACGATAACTTTCCTAGTCTGTTGCCATGAGGTTCCGGTAGGGAATTTCCAGAAGCTTGTCAGAATTTATTTCCATTCTGACCATACGATGATCAGATGTCATAATATTCGACGTCACTTTCCAGTTTTCAATATTGATTGAAAAACACCTAGAGGCCACTGTAATGTCAATTACCTCCTTTCGAATGCTATTGATAAAAGTGGGCTCCGTACCTTTGTTCATTATCTCACGATCCGTGGACGCCAAATATTCTAGTAGAATTTTGCCCCGAGGGTTAATATCTGAGCTCCTCCACACCGAATGATGTGCATTGGCGTCACATCCGATTATTACCGGAAGATCTTTATCTCTTGCAAGCGATATTAAGCATTAGAATTCCTGCGTAGGTATTCGCACGTAATCCGAAGGAAGGTACGCGCTCCCTACTACTACCTTATGGTTTCTACCACCTATCTGATGCTCCAGAATCGCTGCAGTGAGGTTAGTGGTTCCCAACAGCGGTAGTGGTACTATGCTGAGATCCCTGGACACCATGATACAGGTCCTGGGTTGATCATCCACTTCCTTGCCAATCACTACATCGCAGTTGGACATCTTCAGTCCCTTGACCTTATTCCTGTAAATATACGGTTCTTTAATAAGGACTATTTCTCTCCTGCCAGTTAAGGCTCTCATTAGCTTTGCCGTAGCGCCCCTACTGTGCTGAAGATTGATCTGACTTACCCACAGTAAATCGATTATGGGGAGTTATCGGTGCGGGATCTGTTGTCCTTTCAGTCGTCCTTCTTGGCCTGCTTTGACACGCCGGCCTCAGAATAGTCCTGGCGGACTGCTCCACTCCTTGTCAGCACCCTTCGCGCTGCGAAAGTTACCAACTGGTAGTAGAGCTGCCACCCAGACTCCTCCAAAGTTCGGACAGCATCTCCGCTGACCTAGAAGGTCAAGAACCACCCTTCCGGTCCTCCTGTCGTCTGGACACGCTTCTATTGCTCCACTCTTAGTAAGCGGTTCTGCATCGAAATCATCTGCCTCAGATTTTCCAAGTCAACCTCCTATTGGCTTCTGAGCCAGAAACCCACCTACTCTGGCCATGGTGCCTCCGATGCTCTTGTTGGAGCAAAGGTGACTTCCTCGGCACTGAGAGGTGTTCAGCTCTCCAGCAGCCATCTTGCTGAGGTGTCCTCCTGGGCAGTGAGTCAAAACCAGCCTGGTTCCACTAGTCCTGAATTTCTGAACCGGTGTCTGGCCCCTGGGGACCCCCTTCAGGGCCTGCCATGGTACTGGTACTCGGCAACTATATTAGCTCTAATCGCCTCAGCTTCTTCTGGGAGAACTTCGCCATCTGGTCGGTCAGAGCTAATTACAACCTGGTTCTCCCTATTAGGCGGCTTCGGCTCCGTTGCTCGCTGGGACTTAGGCATGGTTTTTCTTAAACCTTGGCTTTCCCTGCTTGCTTCGGTAAGCTTTCTGGCCTTTTTTCATTGCCTCTGGGGAAGTGTCATCACTCCTTGGTCTCTTGATAGTTGGTCCTTCAAGTACCCGAAGGACCTTGTTGGCCTCTCGTTACCTTGACGCTCCCCATGGAGTGCGTGATGGCCTCTATGGGTTTGCGTGCAACAGCAGTGTTTTACCTGAGGGCTGTTTCTACTGCTTACGAGGGCCCCTAGGTTGCTGGCCCTGGCAACTCTTTGGGGATTCGCCTGGACGTGCTTCCCTAGGACCCTTGTCAGCCGCTTCCTGGGAGGAGTGTTCTGCCTGGTTTGCCTGGGCCGATAGACCCTGGCCTTCCCGCAGTTCTCTTCGGTTTGCCTTCTCTTCTCTCCTCTTAAGCGTTTTGGACTTCCTCTTATTTTCCTTTCGCTTCTCTTGCGACGGACCTCCCTAGCCGCTGTATCCATGGGGGAAGCGCTAGTCTCCACCACGGATTCGCTGCTTGATGACTCGAGAAGCAGTTCCTCTTTTTCCAAATTTATTTCGGAGCCTCCCTCTGTTACTTTTTTGAAGCTAGGGTGCTCTGGGTTTTGTGGTACTTTGGAATCGCTATCCATTTTTTTTGTTCCGTACTTTTTTAGTTTGGGGGGATGGTGTATATTTTGTTTCTGTTTGTGCTTGTTTTGTATTAGTGTGCGTGAAGTGATATGAATGATAGCTTTGGGGTTCGAGTTGTCCGTGTACCAGTTTCCGCAAAGTATCATGGCAGAGCTGGTCCCGCTTAGGTCTGGGCCGCCACTGACAATAGCCCCAGAGATACGCAGCAGGGCCCTATTCCAGGCACCACCTGGCACTACTACATACCACGGAATATTTTGACGGTTGAAAGAGCAGCCCCCTACGCTGCTACGCCAGCTACCACTGCCAGATCAAGCTAAACAGGGCCCCTTCTCGATACTTCTTGAAAAACAGAAATACCGGTTTTCCCTGCCCCCGTGTACATGTTGTGAAGGTGTGTTTATTGGGTGTATGTGTAAATGTGTGTGCTGTCCTTTTAGGTCGCTAGGCAGGACATACCTTGGGACTATTCTACGGGTCTAAGCCCGGCGCCGGACCCCACACGGCATAGTGTTACCGTTAGTAATGAAGTCTTGATATTTCTAGATATTTAACTAGAACATTTCTCTCTGTCAGATACGATTTCAACACCAGATAATATTGGTATCTAAAGCTGCTTTTGATCTTGTAAAACAGTCCACTATACCAACTTTTATCAAAAGCTTGTGACATGAGGAGAGATACTGTTCCATGTCATATCTAAACTTTTTGGCTACTCTGTGTATCTGTCCTGTAGTACTATGCTGTTGTCTAAATTCGAACTGGTGCTCCGGAATTAGATCTTTTTCCTGTATTAGTGGTTGCATCATTTTGAAGAAGAACTTCCCAAGAATATTTAATAGAACTGGCATGAGACTGATTCGATGGTATGAACTTACTTCAGTTGGAAGTTTGCCGGGTTTTAAAATTATAGCGATATGTGCCACTTTCCACAATGCTGGAACGTACCGTAGTGTAAAACGGCATTGAATATTGCTGTAATTAGCTTTAATCACTCGTCTGGTAGTTCTTTCAATACTCTTACGTTTATCATATCATAACTGGGTGCTTTATTTGGCTTTAGGCCTGTGTTGATCACTGATCTCACTTCTTTCTTTTTTAATTGCCTTGTCGGAAGATCCAACTGAAAGCGTGCGTCAAAAAGTTGATAAATTGACTTCTCATCTTCTTCGGAAATTTATACTGGGAGCGATTGTACATACAGTTGTCAGGTGTTCCGTCTTCTCTCTGTCACGTCTTTCCCAATTTCCATCCGTAGTTCTAATTGGATGGATTGATATCTGAGGTTGTTTTAGCTTTTTGACTCCTTGCAAGAGGGAATATTCGGCTGCTTTCGTTGCGCTCTACTTAGATAAGTAATTTTACATTCCCTTGATTTTATAATCATTTAGCAGTATTTTAAGGTATTTGACGGCTCGATATAACCGTGATTTATAACTGGAGCTCCGATTAATTGCTACTTTTTTATAAGTTTTCGTTTCTCAAAAATGTTATCCATGATGTAGACTGGGTAGGAATCTGAAATTTTAGAGACATTTGTTTCTGGAGTTGAGTCCCCGATTGATTCTTGAATTGCCTTATTCAAGCGTTCCACTGCTTGGTC
>CALNHX010010005.1:0-44232 GCA_940337035.1 Agriotes lineatus
TCGCATTGAACAAAGCAAGTTCGGGCGTGCAAAAAAGTTGTTTCAACATGCATTCGTCCTGTACATGTCCAAACTCGTGTACCAGCAGTGTGTTGAGACGAACCTAGCTAGTTACAATTTAATCTACTTAAAATTAATTTTGTGAAGTGTTAATTAGTACTTATATACTTTACCATTAAGTTAACATACGATAAGTTGATATTGAAAGTTTTAAATAACGGCCTGTTTGGGGGTCGATTTTCGAATGCCTTCGACCCCCATTTTTATGTACCGAATTTATCGACCCCTGAGAGATCGATATCGACCACTTTGGGAATCACTGGTATAAAGTGATACTACATCTAATGAGAATAAAACATGTTCTTTTAAAATTGTTATTGTATCAATACATTTTTTGAAAGTCCATGAGTCTTTTACACTATATTGGTTTTTTTGTGTAACATTAATTAGAATATTGGAAAAATATTTGGATAATTTATATAATGGGCTCATATATGAAGCTACTATTGGTCGTAAAGGGTAGTTATTTGTATGCAATTTAGGTAAACCATAAATTTTTGGTAGTAGTTATTAATTTTGTATAAGTGTTATTGTCTATGTATATAATTATTGTCATTCCAATATTTTAAAGTTTTGTTATTAAAATTTTGAAGTTTGTTGGTAGGATCTTTATTTTCTTACTATAAGTTTCTATGTCATTTAAAAGATTCATCATTTTATTGATGTAATCATTTTTGTTAATTAAAACTGTAGTTTCTGTTTTATCAGCTTTTGTTATTAGTATACTATTCTTTTTCAAAAATATTTTAGTGTTATTTACTTTATGTAAATGTATGTATATTTTCAATTTTTTAACAAAAGATAAAACCAAAATTAAATCTGAATCAAATATTGTTTACCAAATTAATTGTAATAATTGCGATGCTAAATATATAGGACAAAGAAAACAAAATCTTGAAAAAAGAATAACTCAACATAGAAATTCTATAAAAACAAAATGTTAAGCCCAAATAAACCAAATAATGCTCTCTCTGACCATGCTGTTGATAATTATCATAATTTTATTTTTGACTCATCTAAAATATTGCAAAAAGAAAATATTCTACAAAAACGTCTTATACAGTGTGTCCAAGATAAGGAGGGCCAGTATGGGGATCTCGGTAATGGTAAGAGATACAAATTTGGTTAAATGGGAAGAAAGTTGCGCAATTAAAGGACTAAAAAAATTACGTTTAGAAATTCTTGATATTATTTTTCGTTTTGAATTATCTCAAAAAAACCGAATTTTTGGATTTTCTTTTTTATTTTTTTTTGGAGTTAATATTAAAGTTAGAGCGAAACTGATTAAACTTCTTTATAGCAACTTTTAGTGGACTTAATGATTACGTTATCAATTTTTTTATCCGACGTTTCGTCTTCGAGAAACCATCATCAACTTCATTTTTTTTAAATACGGTCCTGGTTTTTTGATGCCAAATTTGCAAAGCCCTTGTTACTCTGAATTCAACAATGTGCCACATATTATGGTTTAATTACGTTTCGAGCTTTTTTCTGATCATCATCAGAAAATTTTTTAGATACGGACCTGCATTTCTCATAATTTTGTAAAAATAAGTTCATACAGTAAGTTTACATGTCGTTAAAATATTAAAATGCACATCATAATGTCATAATTCTGATACATTAATTCAATAACCAACCAATAACTATTAACAATAAACAAAAAAGAAATGAACAAAAGATAGGCAGAAAGAATGAGAAAATGAGCCTTGAAACAATTTAATAGGTATTAAACGTTTTGAAATAGAAGATTGGTTCTTGAAGCCTTTCAAAGTATAACGCCAGTATTGCTGAATAATGTTTTAGATTCTACAGTTAGATGTTATTTATGCATAGAGAATGATGGCAACGTTTTTGAATACCTTCTTTAAATTTAATACCTATTAAATGGTTTTGATGTTCGTTTTGTTATTCTTTCTGTCTATCTTTTGTTCATTTCTTTTTTGTTTATTGTTAATAGTTATTGGTTGGTTATTAAATTAATGTATCAGAATTATGACATTATGATGTGCATTTTAATATTTTAACGGCATGTAAAAAGGCCTGACTTACTGTATGAACTTATTTTTACAAAATTATGAGAAATGCAGGTCCGTATCTAAAAAATTTTCTGATGATGATCAGAAAAAAGCTCGAAACGTAATTAAACCATAATATGTGGCACATTGTTGAATTCAGAGTAACAAGGGCTTTGCAAATTTGGCATCAAAAAACCAGGACCGTATTTAAAAAAATGAAGTTGATGATGGTTTCTCGAAGACAAAACGTCGGATAAAAAAATTGATAACGTAATCATTAAGTCCACTAAAAGTTGCTATAAAGAAGTTTAATCAGTTTCGCTCTAACTTTAATATTAACTCCAGAAAAAAATAAAAAAGAAAATCCAAAAATTCGGTTTTTTTGAGATAATTCAAAAACGAAAAATAATATCAAGAATTTCTAAACGTCATTTTTTTAGTCCTTTAATTGCGCAACTTTCTTCCCATTTAACCAAATTTGTATCTCTTACCATTACCGAGATCCCCATACTGGCCCTCCTTATCTTGGACACACTGTATATGAAATGATTGAAATAAAAAAAATCCAAATTCTATTAATTACAAAACTGACATAGATAATCTTCATTCTATTTACTATAACCTTCTCTAAATAATCTTATATAATTAATAAAAAAAAAATATTAATATCAAGATATCCTTCACAACTGTTTAGATTTCAAAATTGACATCTGACATTTTACAAATTTTAATTTCTACATTCATTTTAAATATCTTTCCAATAGATATTGTAAGTATTATTAGTTTTAACCATTTATAACATTATAATCCAAACAAATTTCAGTTGATATTACATGAGGTAAGAATAAGTATGCATTGTTTTAACTATCTAACCTAAAACTCATTTTCGTTTTTAGCTTATTATATACTAATATATTGTGTATTTCTGAAGAAGTCAGCTAAACTGATGAAACGTTAAATAAATGTATAAAGAAGAAAAAAAATGGCTGCCTAATTTTCCTAAAGACATAGTTATTTACTGATTAAACGAACTTACCTGGAGTGAAGTTCGATCATAATTATATGACCGCCTTTTTACGTAATGATCAGATTGGTAGTACCTCTATTTTCCACTTGAGTGCAGCACAATTGAAAGCAAAATCTTTCAATGTCACCAACTTTGTGTACAATATCTCATTATCTTTAAAGCTGAGGGTCCCCAAATTGTTATAGGGAGGGTATAGACGATTGAACTGAATTCAGGTTGACAGTGTGATCATAATCTGTTTAACAGGGTGGGACTGATCATTACGTAAAAAGGCGGTCATATAATTATGATCGAACTTCACTCCAGGTAAGTTCGTTTAATCAGTAATTATATTTCCCGCCTTTTTACGTAATGATCAGATTGGTAGATGTTTAAAGTATCTTACAAGTTGGGGATATAAAACAGTCCTTTATTAACGTACTAACACAGTTTACAACAGTTTCCTTATGCTTATTTTATTTACTTAAATTTAATATTGTCTCTGCAAAGCAGTTTTCATTTATTATTTGGCGATTATAAAATTTTGCAAATACTAGGGAGTTTTTTGTCCATCCTGCAGTTTTTCGAATTTCATCGAGACTAACTCCTAGTTTATTTGCTGCCGATGTACTAGCGTGCCTTGTTGAATGCGCTTTGTATTTACTAATATCTATTCCACTTTTACCGAGTATTTCCTTTATCCATCGGCTAATTGTTTGGCTTGAAGCCTTTCCATGAGGCTTTCTGTGGGTTAGAAATAGACTATTATTATTTGATCTAATATTCTTTGTTCTGTCCATGTACTGAAGTAATGCTCTTGCGACACAAACATTACCCTTTTCCTTATAAAATGGAAGTCTTAAGATAGGTTGGAATTTTTCCGGATTTGATGTCTTTATTATATCAGGTATTAAGATCTGTATTTCACCTGGCTTTACAGAAATATTATCAATTTTTATAAGGGAGAATGTTTGTACTCGATGTGCCGTCGTAAGGGCTAATAGGGTAAGTAACTTCTTCCCTAATAATTCCATGGACATCTTTTCGTTTAGACCTAGTGATTCGATGTAACGTAAAACTATAGCTGGGTCCCAGGTAAACATATACTTAGGCTTAGAGGGTCTAGATCTATATGCTCCCTTAAGAAATCTTTTAATCATTGGGTTAGATCCAATCTCCGGGCCCAAAATCAAAGACAATGCAGAGCGCATGGAATTAAGTGATCCATAAGATGCTCCATTCTGAAACCAATGAACTAAACAATTGAGTGCGTTTTCTACAGATCTTTCATATGGGTCCTTATGATGTTGCAAGCAATAATTCCACCAGGTTTTAAGGCACGTATCATATTGTTTGATTGAGGCGGGTGCTAAGGATTTTATTGCGATCTCTATAGCTTCGCTTGGCATTCGTTGTTGTTGAAACGCCTTGCGGATAAGTATCCCACCACCAGGGAAAGGTTTTTTCGTAGAGGATGGGGTTTCCTGTCAACAGAAACTAGTAGTTTATGTCTTGGTTTAAAAATAATCTTTTGTTTACACAATTCAAGGAATACTGGGTACCATGGCTGTGTTGGCCATCGTGGGACTACTACTATGCCCTCGCCCCTCTCAAGTCGAATTTTCCGTAATACCCTTAGTATGATAGAAAAGGGGGGAAAGGCGTAGAATTTTACATTTTTCCAAGACAGTGTAAACGCATCTACTGCAAATGCACTTGGGTCTTTTAGCCAAGAGCAATATTTAGGACATTTTTTATTTATTCTTGATGCGAACAGATCAATCTCTGGAACACCAAACTTTTGAATTATCCTTTTATAAGCAAAAGGAGCTAGTTCATATTCAGTTTCCAGTCTCAACGTTCGTGAAGCAGAATCCGCCTCTACATTGTTCTTGGAAGGTATATATGACGCAAAGATCCATATTCCTCGAAGTTCACACCATTCCCAAATTTTGCGAGATTTGCCAGTTTTGGAAACTGAATACCCCCCATTCTATTTATGTACGCGATTGCCGTCGTATTATCTATCCGCAGCAAGATTTGACAATTTCTTTTATCCTTTGCAAAGCATTGTATTCCGAAAAATGCAGCCAACAACTCAAGATAATTAATATGTTGGTTGGCTTCTTCGTGAGACCAGACACCCTGGGAACTTCGTTATTACAAAAAACACCCCAACCGATGCCAGAAGCGTCTGAAAAAATTTCTAACACGAATTTGAAATCTTTTATGTGACAATTAGCTGTTTGAATCTTATTTATCCACCATTGAAGATCTGGTTGAATATACGGGTTAATTTTTATATTTGCGTTAAAATTATGTTTATTAGAGCTAGAAATTTTTCTCTTTCTAGAAACTTAGTATAAGCCCAACCATATTCTATTGCAGGACATGCCGCAACTAAGGAGCCTAACATTTCCGCAAATTTTCTAATTTGACAACTAGATATTTTGCTCATCCTTTGAACAAGATTACGGAGGATTTTTCGTCTTTCTTCTGACAATTCGATTCTCATATGGTGGGAGTCAATTACAAATCCCAAAAATTTACACCGTTGTGATGGTGTTAAGCTACTCTTTTGATAGTTAATAATGAATCCTAGTTCCTCAAGGAGATTGATTGTAAAATTTATGTTTTTTAGACATTCCTCGAAGGACCTTGCAATTAAGATAAAATCATCCAAGTACACAACAGAAATGAACCCTAACGCTCTCAGATGAGCCACTACCGGCTTCATAATTTTAGTAAATACGAACGGGGCTGTCGACAAACCAAACGGTAGAGCATTAAATTCGTACAGGGTCGAGTTAAATATAAATCTGAGGTATTTTTTAAAAAACTTGTGAATAGGGATAACAAGGTATGCGTCTTTAAGATCTATAGTTCCCATATAACAACCTCGCGAAACAATTTTAGTTGTACTTTTAAGGTTTTCCATTTTAAAATGTTCTGTATCAATAAACCTATTCAGTAATTTGAGATTTAATATTAACCGATTTGAACCATCTGGCTTCTTAACCAGAAAAATGGGGGAAATGAATTGGCCTTCTACCTCCTTGCATTTCGAAATAGCTCCGAGTTTAATAAAGTTATTTATACAGTCAGAAACGGCTAAAAATTCCTTATGCGACCAATTTTTCTCCTTAGGCTTTGCTATCTGAACCACTGTTCTAGCAAACGGAATTTTATACCCTAGCAGCCACTGAATTATGACTGGGTCGTCTGTAATTTTTTGCCATTGAGACTGGAAAAAAAAATAACCTTCCTGCATGTATGCTTACTAATGATGTCTGTGCCCTCTGTTGTTCCTGCTCTTGAAACTGAAGTTGGACGGTTTCTGGTTCTGAACTCTTGTATTGTTGGTCCGAGACTGTTGTTGGTGTCTGCCTTGACGAGGGTATTGGTGCGAAGCTTGTCGAGGCAGACTCCTGTAGTTTAAATGTTTTTCTGGGCGTCTCGTGTTATTACTTGGCCTCTGCGAGGTCCCTGCCTTCGGTCTTGGTTTTAGATCTGCCGATGATCGTTGTAAGTCTTTAAACTTACTGATACGGTTGCCTAACTCTTCCCCGAAGAGCCAGGTATCAATAGAAGCACTGCTTAATGACTCCTGCAATTGTTTATCTATCTTCAGGCTTACATTTATAAGAGCTCTTCTTGAAATAGATTGGGTATGATGGACATCACACAACAACCGAGCGATGTTGTTAAGGCTCTCAATTCTGGCGAGATTTATATGGTTCACTTCACTCGATAGAAGCAGAGTTAACTCTCTGCCTAGCCCAGCTAAGCTAGCTCCTATTACTGTTTGGACCTCAGCTAAGCGGGCGTCCCTCTGCAAGGAAGATTCCAATAATGCAACCTTTATTTCTGGGTTCAGTTTTGGTGTTGCTAAGACTTGGAGGTTTGCCGGAATTGGACACTTCGCTAGCACCTCTTCCTTGTTGTCTAAACCTGACTGGAGAATTTTCTTCCAAATTTCTGCCAGGGAGGGGTGAATTTCCGGACCCAACAAGGCTGGTTTTTCTACTGGCTCTCCCAGTGCGGATAAGACATCTGGCTGCAAAATTGCTGCCGTTGTTTCGGCTCTTTCCAATGTACCTCCTAAGAGAGTAAATTATTTAGTCAATATGAATGTGCCAAGGTAGCCCACACAACAGACAAACTATTTGTGTTCCTAGCTAGGAGCATTAGCTGAAAACGTGTTGTATAAGCCTACTAACTGCATTTCAAAGTGCAGTAGCACCCGCTGGGCTAAACGATTTTTGAAACGGTAATCAGCTGATTACTACTGAAAGGAAAGGCGCTCGATACAAGGTGTGAAAATGCTAAACACTAGTGCCAGCTGGACTAGGTTTAGTTGGACGAGCGTATGTTCCTAGCTAGGTAACGTGTACTGCATTAAGACTCGAGGATAGCCATGATTTACACAAATCATGATAACCTTAGCGCCAGCTGGGCTAGGTTATAAGGCAGTTTTACCTCGACTTTTGTCCAGAGGTTCATCCAATTTTTCATCGTCTGAAACCACTAGCGACCTTGAGGACGACCTGGAATTACGTGATGACCTAGTGCGGTTCTGCGGTGAAAACCCCCGGAAGGGAGAGCGTGATGAATGAGCCCTCGAGGCTGATTTTCGCTCCCTGGAGGCTGGATTGCGGTCCCTGGAGGCCGAATTTCGATCCCTGGATCTCCTGAGCCAAGCCATCTCTTCTTCTAACTTTTTTAATTTCCTGGATAACGTCCCAGAACTATCTTCCCTGTTTCTTTTACCCATTTTCTTCTATTATTACACTTTTATTAACCTCCAAACACGTGGTTTCGTTTTCACTTAAACACGCGGCGTCAGCTTCACTCAAGCACAAAAAGAGTAATGAGATATTGTACACAAAGTTGGTGACATTGAAAGATTTTGCTTTCAATTGTGCTGCACTCAAGTGGAAAATAGAGGTACTACCAATCTGATCATTACGTAAAAAGGCGGGAAATATAATTACAATACGCAGCTGTAATAACAAACATAATTTTAATATTTGGAATATTTCTTCAAGTTTTTTATAGTAGTACTCAATCTTCACGTCATTGTTTTCTTTTGTTAAAGATTAATTTACACATTTGTATTTTTTTTTTGTAATAGATTGGTAGTATAATCGGTGTAAAAAACAACTGCTCAGTTACATGATAATATTGCAAATCATTTTAAAAATTTGAAAACGTCCACTAAGCAATTATTATGTTGTTAAATAAAACCATTTTCTTTTGCATTTCAGAGCCAAAAGCGCTTTATATTCAAAGTATGGCGCAAAAACAATGGAAATTCTCCACATCCAAATCTGCAGACTGATATAATATTGGGATTTGCTGCACTTGATTTAACAGTTCTGCTTGCTGGGTTACCCTCACTTCAAGGATGGTTTAATATTGTGGATTTCTCCAGTAAATGCAATGGTCAGATAAAGGTAAAGGTTTATTGTTTTTTAACTTTTTTCTTTGAAATCATTACATACATTTCCGTTGTTTTGAAATATGTTTTAAGTTGTTTTTTGTATTATTATGAAAAACTCTGGTAGTTTATGATATACGGAGTGAATCAATAGTGTGTCATTGATTTATATTTATGGTTTAAAGGAGAACAATTATCTAGATATAAAAGTTTCACAACTGAAATTATATTCAGCTCTCAAACATTTCGTTTTTGTTGGCCATCATTATTTTTAATTGCCCCTTATTTCCCGTTATCTTAACATTTAAAAAAATCAACATGTGTGCTGTGTTACAGTTGAAACCGGTATTACGACATGTACACAGTTTGTTATACAATAAAATGACATGAATCAGGAAAATACAGCGATCGGTTGCACTAACTACGATACGATGTACTGTAACAAAGATTGCCAACTCAGCTTCAGCAGGAGGGAGGGATCATTCTGATAGTATTAATTAAGGCAACATCCTGTTAATCTGAATAAAGATGGTAATTGCCTTAGACACCACCACTTTTTAAATCGGGAGAATACAGAAAAGCTCACTAAAAGTGCAATTATGAACCTTCCTTTAAAAGTGTCTGCAGTGCTCGGTGCCAGTCAGCATACAGCTTCGGTGAACCTACCTTTACTCGAATTCCTCCCTGCTTTCTAAACCCCTTTTACAAATAAACACACATCACAAACTACAGATTCGGTTGCAACGTCCTATATGTAATAAAGAAAAGCACAACTAATTTAAAATTAAATGTATTTATGTGAAAATATGCATGTTAAAATTTTACATTAATTGAATAAAATGGAGAGAATCTTAAGGTAAAACACCGTTCAATTAGTGTAATAAGATAGTAGCAAGGAGAAAACATTGAAGTAAGGAAGGAAAAGACTGTTAAGGACATTTAGAACGAAATTCAAAAGGACGGCAAGAAGCGGGCGACGACCTCCGCGGTGCTGATCCGGGTCAGCCACTTATCGTGTCGTACAAATTTGACGCAGAGAAAACAGGCCCGGCCTGAAGTTTATTCTCATTTTAACAGTCTCAAATTAAATTATTAAAGTTATTAAATTTATGTGTAGAAATGGAGGAAAACGGTGTAGAACCACAGAGTATGATGAAACTTTTACAGGAAATAAACAGTAAATTAGAAAATATAGAAGACAGTAACGGGAGAATGGAAAAGAAGTTCGATAAATTTCAGGAGGAAATTAATAAATTAAAAAATGATAACGCAAAATTGAACACGGAAAATAAGTCACTGAAACAGGAACTCTTATTGCAAGAAAGAAGAATCGAAATATTAGAGAGAGAAACAAGAAAAAAGAAAATAATCATACACGGAGTGGAGGAGCATACAGAGGAGAAAGATATCCATTTAAAGGAGAAAGTAAGAGCAATTCTACGCGATATGGACATAATTGTAAATATGGAAGAGGAAATAACAGAGATAAGAAGATTAGGAAGTGAACAGAAGACAGGAAAAAGACCAATAAGTATAGAGTTAAGGAGCTGGAATAAAAAGATAGAGACCCTAAAAGCAAAAAAAAAAAACTAAAGGGCACCAAAATCTACCTCGAGGAAGACTACTCAAAAGAAATTCAGGAACAACGGAGGGAATTAATAACATATATGAAACAATATAGGCAAAATGGTCATCATGTCATCTTAATATACAGGGTGTTAGTAAATAAGTGCGACAAAATTAAGGGGGTGATTCTGCATGGAAAAATAATGATATTTTGTTATATAAATGTATATTCGCAAATGCTTCGTACCCGAGCCACAGTTAGTTAAAGTTTTTCTTAAAAATTGATAACTTTTTTATTGCTCTGAAACCGGTCAAGATATGCAAATGAAGTTTAGTGGGTTTTAAGAGGTACTTATAGCGCATTCTTTGATATGCAATTAAGAATTTTATATTCATCATTGGCGCGCATGCGGGTAATGATCCCGATGTCTTATTTTTTGCATAAAAATGGCGCTACCTACAAAAAATTACAAGAAAGCTTTTTTGTCACAAATTGAACGAGAAATTCAAAAATAATTTTTATTTTAAAATATCTCAGTGGCGTACCATTTTTTTCTATAAAAATATCGGGATCATTACCCGTATGCGCGCCAATGATGAATATAAAATTCTTAATTGCATATCAAAGAATGTGCTATAAGTACCTCTTAAAACCCACTAAACTTCATTTGCATATCTTGACCGGTTTCAGAGCAATAAAAAAAATATCAATTTTTAAGAAAAACTTTAACTAACTGTGGCTCGGGAAGGAAGCATTTGCGAATATACATTTATATAACAAAATATAATTATTTTTCCATGCAGAATCACCCCCTTACTTTTGTCGCACTTATTTACTAACACCCTGTATAAGAGACTGGTAATAAATGGAGAGGTAGTTTCACTGGATAGACTAAAGCAACTGGATAAGCAGAATAGGGAAAACGCATATGAGGAGGAAGCAGAGGATGGAGAAGAGAAGATAAGAGATAGCCAAACGAGAATGGAAGATGACTTAAGTATGGACAATCCGAAAAGTACCTCAGAAAAAGAGATTTCAAAAAAGGAAGAACTATGAGCCAGAGATCTCCAGAAAGCAACGATGAGGTGGAACTACGAGAAAAACTACTCAAGATAACGAAGACGAGTAGATTTTCAAAAAACGAGCAAACGTAGTTACAAAGAAATCTCTGATGATGACCGAAGAAGAAATGGCTATGAAAAAAGTTAAAGATTTAGATAAGAAGAAAAAATGCAATTATACAAGAACAACATATAAAAATAAAAACAATGCAGAATAGAAGATATCAAAGAATTATGATACAGTAGCAAAAGAAACAGAAACAGAAAGAAAACACGAAAGAAGAATACCAGCAGTATAGAAAGACGTGAATAAAATAAACATAGGGACATGGAATATAACTTCATTAAACGGAAAGGAGATAGAAATAACGGAAGAAATGAGCAGGTTCAAATTAGATATTTTAGGAATAAGTGAAAACGAAGAAACAAGGAAAAGGAAATATAAAGCTAACAAATGATTATATGTTATGTTACTCAGGAACAGATCCGGGACAAAGAAGTAAAGAAGGAGTGGGAATTATTATTGCCGATAGATTAAACAGAAGAGTAATAAAAGCAGAATCAATCAATACAAGAATAATAGCAATAGAAGTAGACTTGGGTCAAATTTTTCACATAATACAAATATATGCTCCAGTAGAGGGAGCAGAAGTAAATAAGAGGGAAGAATTCTACGAACAACTACAAATGGCGATAGATAGAGCGAAAGAAAAGAGTAACAAAATAATGATTTTAGGGGACTGGAATGCAAGGGTAGGTAGCAGCATAAACACAGGATTAGGCAGTTTGGGACAATTCGGAGAAATGATACAGAACAGAAATGGGAGAAAAATGACCGAATTCTGTATAGCAAATGACCTAATAGTCGGTAATATATTTTGGTACCAACCACTAGAGGAAAAATACACTTATGTAGCAGACGAACGAGGAGCAAGAAGCCTCATAGACTACGTAGTATACACGAGGGAACTGGAACAAAAAATAGATGAAGTGAAAACAGTAGGAGAAGCAGAACTTTCGACCCAACACAGATTAGTAAGAGCATTAATATTACAGAAGAAGAGAAAAAAGAATACGAGAAAATACCAGTATATAAACTAAAAGATACTGATAGAGCAGAAAAGTACAAGAATAACACAGATGCCGAACTCGAAAAATTTGAACTAAAAAGAAAGGAAGAGACAGTGGAAGAAGTATGGAAAATATTCAAAGAAACTCTTATAAAGAACGCCAGACATATTTGTGGAATAAAGAAATTTAAACACGACACCAAGAGGACCAGATGGTGGAACGAAGAGGTAAAGAGAGCAATTAGAGAGAAGAAAAAAGCATGGAAAAAATATATATACACCAAAAATCATGAGGACAAAGAAGAATATATAAGAAAAAGAAACAAAGCCAAAAATAGACGTAAGAAAAGCAAAGACTCAATGCTGGGAAGAGTTCGGACGGGAACTAGAAGAACTATATACTAGAAACATCAATCATTTTTGGGGAATAGTAAAAAAATAAGAGGAAACAAAGGAAAAGAAGTAAGAGGAATAAGAAACAAAAACAATGAATTAAAAACGGAACAACAGATATCCTACAAATATGGAATGAATACTATGAGGAAAAATTTGAAGAAAACCGAAACCAACAGGAAGAGCAAGATGAATACGAAGATACAGATGAGAAACAACAAGAAAACGCAATATATATCGAATTGAAGGATGTAGAAGAGGCAGTTGGTACACTTAAACTAGGCAAGGCAGGGGGAGCAGATGGTGTCGAGGCAGAGATGATAAAATTCATGGGGCCTAAAGGGAAGATATGGATACATGACATATTTAAGAAAGCATGGAAAGATGAAGGGATACCACAGGATTGGGAAAACAACATAATTATTCCAATCTATAAAAAAGGAGAAACAGGAAAATATGAAAACTACAGAGCCATCTGCCTTTCCTCTACAGTATTTAAAATGCATACGAAGATTCTACAAAAGAAACTAATACACTACATAGGTCATAAGCTAGCCGATGAACAAGCAGCGTACAGACAAGGAAAACAAACAACATACACATAATAAGAAATATTACGGAAAGATTAATAGAAAGAGAAGGAGAGCTGTTTATTACACTCATAGATTTAAAGGCAGCGTTTGACAATATAAATAGAAGTTAGATATGGAGGTATTTATCGGAATTACAAACACCAAGGAAACTCATCAGAAATATTAAGAACATGTACCAGAATGTCAAAGGAAGAGTACATATGAACGGAGAAGCTTCTGACACGTTCTTTATGACAAAAGAAATAAAACAGGGAGACAGCCTTAGTCCACTTCTATTTATAACAGTGATGGACAAAATTTTATTAAATACAAGAACAAAAACACAACATCTGCAATCACAAATAGGACATTACCAACTAAGGCCAATCAAAGTAGACAATCTAATGTACACAGATGATATAATACTTATAGCAGACACTCACAATAAAATGAAGGAACTGGTTAAAATATGGAGTGAAGAAATAGAGAACATGGGAATGGAGGTAAACACTAACAAAACAAAAATGATGAATATAAATAACAAAAAAACGGAGATGGTAAGAAAAATAGAAATAAACGGGAATACAATAGAAGTAGTCACAGCAGTAGAATATCTTGCTTCAGTAATAACAGATGATGGAAGAATAGAAGTGGACATAGCACATAGAACGAAAAAGACGAGGAACATATACAGTGAAATCTCCCATAAGCGGACACGCACGGTGCCAAAGTTTTTGTCCGGTTATTAGAGGCGTCCGCTTAAGGGAACAATCTATTTTTATGTTTAAAAAAGTTGTAGTACTATGCAAAGGTATACGCGCTAACAATACAGATAAGAATAATAAAATAATTGAAACAAAGATGGCTTATTATACTTTCCACATGTACAGCTGCGGAAACATAAAGCGGGACACTAAAATTTGCCGTAGTTAAATTGTCTAAATGAACTCATTGTTGATGTTATCCCAAGCTGCTTATATTGCATTAACCAGTTCATTTGGTTCACTGGCACATGATAGATAGGATTTCATAAACAATTAGGAAGCCAAAATTAGAGTATTCAAATAGTGAAAAATGGCGCTATAGAACCTGTCCCGGTTTGTTTCCGCGACTGTACCTGTTTCTAAATATTTTGACAGTTTGAATACTTTAAAGTCATTACTTTCTTTAGCAAAGCATTTAAAATTTTTCACTGTTAATGCTTCCGTGTAGGTCTTGATTACATTCTCACAAATTTCTAAGTCGCCATCGTTTTCTAATTCTGCCAACTGCACATCAACGGCAGCTGATTCACCTGAAATTTCGGTTACATCATCTTCCACGATTATTTCTTTGTCAATGTTTATACATTCGTCAGGGTCGACGTTTTCGATTTCTGGGATATTTGTATACAGTTCAGCCACTACTGATAAGGGTAAATCGTCCTCTGGTTCAAATTGATTACAGTGGTGTAACTTGATACACGTAGACGCCGTGGCCGGGGGGGCTCTGAGCCTAGTTTTCTTATTTTTTCCTTCCATAAAAGCAAGCAGGAAAAATTCCTTCTATTTTTATTTTTATCATAATGGGATGCCCATGCAAAAGGCAAAGTAGTTATGAATTATTGCTGGCCTCTAAAATCAAGCGACATGGATTGTTTTGTAATAATATGGCCCATAGGCTAACTAAAGTGTCGAATTTCCTGCAGTCATAACATCGCCCGCATTGCAAAGGAATTCTATAGTTTAACAACATGATCATTAAATGTTGGATTTATGGGTTGTTTTGACGCCTCACGACATTAGCTGGGCCTGCATTTTGAAGTGTTCGTACAAGAGAGATTCACAGTCGAAAAATGGTGTCCGTGTCCGTTTAAGAGAGTGTCCGTTTAATAGAGAAAATTTTATTAGTAAAGTTAATGCAAGCAAGTTGGTTCCCAACAAAATGTCCGTGTAAGAGAGGTGTCCGCTTATTAGAGGTGTCAGGTAAGGGAGATTTCACTGTACTATGCAATCAACAAACCAATATTACAAAAACAAGAAATAGATAAGCAAGTGAAATTGAAAGTATACAACATAATAGCGAGACCAACATTAACATACGGGAGTGAGACATGGACCATAAACAAAAAACATGAAAGCAAGATCAATGCAGTTCCTAAGAAGAATTGCGGGGAAGACCAAATGGGATAGAGAGACGAACGAAAGAATTAGACATACTCTAAGACAAGAAGAAATAACGGACTTCATAGAAAGGAAGCAACTAAGATGGTATGGCCATAAGACATATAAGAAAAGATGAACAATCGTTACTAAAAAAGATCACAGAGTCAACAGGAGGACGAAAGAGGAAAAGGGGTAGACCCAGAAAGCGGTGGACACATAGGATTGAAGAAATTGGCGTCAAGAGGGGCAAAACATTGGCAGATATGAAAAGAATGGCAAAGAACTGAAAAGAGTGGAAGGACGGACTGGACCTCACATCCGACACCCTTAAAGGGTATATGGAAAAGAAGAAGAAGAATAAAACGGAAGGGGTTGGCATTCTTAACTAAACTACGCAACTATTATACTAATTACAGTGAATCTTGACGACAAATAGTAAAAACTGGCTCAACGACGGTAGCAACTATTTAAATTCTTAATTAATTAATTGACGTCAACTAGGTTACATAAAAAAGGCGACACTTCGTCAAATCAATGATCACACTTCAAAATTACAACAAAAGATACAGTACCTTTTAGGGGTTCAGTAGCCATTGCTGAACGTCCAACGAATTTGGTGATGCTGCCAGCACACACTACTATTGCCCAAAATGCTTGACGAAATGTGGGAACAAGGATTGCCATCTGCCAAGGGTTGTAACGTTATTAATCCCCAGAGGGTGACTTGAAGACGCCAACGACGACTTTGCAGTTTTCCAACAGGCGAAACTTCTTCGGAAAAAAAGCTAGCACCAGTGAGAACCCAGGGAAAAGCCGCTAATTGCGTAAATTGAGACCGGCAGAAAACCTTCAGTATGGATTCTACGACTGCCGTACTTTTATAACGGCTTACACAACGGCAAAGGCACAACGAGTACAGCTTCAGAAGACACACAATTGATTTTAACTTCTTCAAAAGGCACTCCAGCGGCGCGGTGCCACCGGGGACAAATTAAAAACTGCTGCCAATTCTCTTAAAGCGGTAGCATGACTGAATCGAAACGCACGGAAAAATGCACGAAAACCCACCCAAGTGTCACATTCCTATCTCTCTTCTACATCCCTATGCTACAGAAAACTTTATAACTACAGAATTCTACAGCTAATTGACAGATGAAGACAAAAAGATGTCACTAGAGTTTTGAAATCTTCAAGAGTCAGTAGATATAGGAGAGTACCGCCACGTTCGCCATGTTTGTTCCTCTGACATATGCGTCACTTTGAGGTTAGTAACACAATTCCGTCAATGTGACATTTATTGGCAATCCGAAATTTTACTTAAAATTGGCAAGACTGTAAGTCTATGTCAAATTCGAGGTTAGCAGGTTAGGTTTTGTTTGTTATTTGACACAGACTGACGCAAAACATGACTTGCTAACTTCCAATTTGACACGGACTTACAGTCTTGCCAATTTCAAGTAAAATTTTGGATTGCTAACTCAATCAGTTATTGCAGATGGGAACAAAAATGGCGGCGATGGCGGCATTTTCACGGTTCAAAGAATGGCGGTACTCTCCTATATCTATTGACTCTGGAAATCTTATAAAATTTAGCCCAAAAATAAACTTAAAAGAGCGGAAAAACGTTGGCATTTAAAATGAAAAGTGCGGGAAGTTTGAAACGTAATTAAATCGTCAAGTTGTCTGCAAACTGAATACCCTGTAGAGTTGAGAGTAATTTTAGATGCACTATTGACTCACACTGTATAATTTAATTTTACATACCTAAAACATTAACTATTAATCCCATAAATATCATACTATTATTATTACTATTTGTTTTTAGATTCAAGTTACCCCTTTAGAAAACATATCGAGATTTAGTGAAACTAAAATCAGCCCGTCTCCAGAAACCGTTCGTCCAGATCACCGCCTTCCTCGCCGACAACTCGCTACAGCCAATCTGATCGATACTCAAGAACCACCAGGAGAATTATTAAGCCGAGCCCTAAAGAGAAAATTCACGGAATTGGAGGAAATAACGCAGAGGCTGCGATCACGATTAGCAGATGTCACAAAAGACGATTCGGATAATTCTACCGACGAGTTTGCAGATGAGTTTGAACGCGATCTAAACACGCTGTGTGTGGAAGATGATTACAACATGATCGACCTAACCGGCCTCCCTCATCAACCAAGTTATGATTTGTTAAAAATACAAGAAGACGAATGGCTGGCTCAACCGTTTTCCCAGTTAGAAAACGGAGCAAACAATTATTTGCTGAAAGAAGCCACGTGTGAAGGGGCAAGTAATTTTGGTCCCCTTACAGAACCGTCCATATATTCTCGAGGAGTGTTGCCGAATGAATCTGCCCCCAAAGCTGCCATGAGCGACAGCGCATATGGCTCAACACGAATGAGCGACAGAACAGGAAGAAGCTTTCGGCCTTTGATCGCAAATAGCGTTAGTTCATCAAGCTCTAATACTTTCTTAGAGACGGCTTCACAGACTATTCCGAATCGTGCTTTAACCCCAGGCGATAAGCAGCTAATTGCAGGCAAACAGCGTATAGACACTTTATTAGAAAAACTTACGTTGCTGGCAGGTAACGACGCTGAAACTTTATTTCCTAGCCGATATGTATCGGGATGCTCAATGAATCAAGAGGGCGAATTAGCAACAGGCGGAAGTAATTCAAAGGACAAAGAGTTGAGCAGCTCCAGTGGCATCAATCTGGATACCATTCTTAATCCTGCCCTTTTCAGTCAACTGTGTTCAGTTAACATGAATTCTACGCCAAGCTTGACTGAATTTTCTGAAGGATTAGACAGTAGTTCTTCGAATGCTCAATTTGGCAACGGGTCTAGTAGCAACAGTCTGTTGACGCAGTTTTCTACCTATCGGCAAGCACCGGATGGAGCAGGAACCAGCGCAGATCTTAATAGCAATGCAAATGTCGCTAATAAACAAGATGTTTGAAAACGATCTGAAAATATTATTTATAGTATAATTTATTTTTATCCAAGTAATTTTGTTGTAATTAGTGTGCTAACAAAAATTGTCGTAGGTTTTAAATTAGTATTGTTTTTGTGATCTTTTATGTTACTGGTTATTTATGTTGTGTACTTGAATTTTAAGCAGTGTTAAAGGCCAGAGTACTAAATTATAAATTAGCTAGAATTTACGGAGTGAAGGTTAATAAAAGAAATCCCAGCTGTGTATTTTCTTTTATATTGAGTGAAATATTTAATAGTCTTACAGAGCAGTAATTTGTAAGTTAAATAAAAGAATCTTCTACTGTTAAAAGTAGTATTTTATAATGTATATCTGTGAAGTCAGAAACAACAAAATCAAGTGTTAAAAATGTATGTCATATAAAATTATATGTAGCAGATAGTTGACATCAGAAGGAAATTGACATACAACCTGGGTGGCTGGTCATACCTCTGAACATAGGCAATTTACATGGATTACCATGGTTATGCATATTCCCACTCACCATTTTTATGGAAAAATATGGTAGTGGTACTAAATTAAAGAGAATAATTTTCCTCGTTGTTTAGTATTGAAAACTTATTGGATAATTTTAATTGTGCATAAAAATATTAATTTTAAAATTTAAATATTCCCAAATATTCCATTAAAAAAAACTAAAAGTTTTTAATTTTGTAGCAAACTCGTTATTCGATTTGTTTTTTTTATTAATTGCATATTAATCAGCGCCAAAAACACTACTAGTTTGCTGATTTAACCTACTTTGTAAAATTAATAATAAAGATAGCAATTGATCATTTTGAGTCACGTGACTTTAACAGAGCGGCCATTTTGTCGGTAGGGCATACAAGGGTGGGTCTGCCATGGGGCCTGGACACACCGCCCACTGGTCACAAACCCCAACTCAGAATTTGGTCATAACGCCCAACTTCGATTCTGGTCACAACGCCCAATTTTGATTTTGGTCACAACGCCCAACTTGGTCATAACGCCCAAAATCGATATTGGTCACAACGCCCAACTTCGTCACAACGCCCGCCGACGCCTGTTATAGGAGAGAGCTATCGACGCCACTTAAACCACCGTTTTGGTCATAGCGCCCAACTTCTATTTTGGTCACAACGCCCAACTTGGTCACAACGCCCAATTTCGATTTTGGTCACAAGGCCCAATTTGGTCACAACGCCCAATTTCCATTTTGGTCACAACGCCCAACTTTGTCACAACGCCCAATTTCGGTTTTGGTCACAACGCCCAATTTCGATTTTGGTCACAACGCCCAACTTGGTCACAACGCCCAATTTCGATTTTGGTCACAACGCCCAACTTGGTCACAACGCCCAACTTTGATTCTGGTCACAACGCCCACTTTGAATTCTGGTCACAACGCCCACTTGTGATTCTTGTCACAACCCCCAACTTGGTCATAACGCCCAAGTTTGATTTTGGTCACAACGCCCAACTTTGATTTTGGACATATCGCCCAGTCGGCACAGAAAGTAAAATGAATAATAATAAATTAAACTTTTAAGACGAGGTAATAGGTAGGAAAATTTTCAAGTTCCCGTAAGTAGTATTAATATTATTTATTTTTCATAATAATTGAGTAGCGTAATGCGTTGTCCAAAAAGTTTCTAAATTCGGATTATACCATATAAAGTTGTATTTTTTATATGGAACTCATAGTTAGCTGTGGCATTATGAGACATATGTCGTATGGGATCGATTTATTCATTTTCACTACTTTATAGCAACAATTCATAATTTTTAATATTTCGTCGTTTTCTAGTTGAAAACTTGTGCCATTTAGAATATACGTGATTAAGCAAAGTTTTTGCGTTGTTTTAATAACACCGTTTGATTGACAGAATTAATCACGTATGATTGTTACTTATAATATTATAGTGTCCTTCATATATCCATTTATCAGAACATTTTATTCTCCATTAAAACCTCTGCAGTTTCTCAAATTAAAAATGCATTTGCAAAAATGTAAATATTCTACTTCTATACGAAGGAGGTTCGAAAATATGAAAATGATTGAAGAAAAAAGTACTCTTATTTTTCAAAATACACAAAAATGTTAATTGGAAGTATTTGTTATAACCTATCTATTAATAGTTATTTAAAAAACAAGTATGTTAATGAGAGCGATTAATAATCGAGACATTTTAATGCGCGAGCGCTAGCGAGCGCGTTAATTCTAGATATTATTAATCGCCGATTAACATACGAGTTAGTTACAATATTTTTCCGTTGATCGTACATTATTAATTTTAAGAAAATCTAATTTTATTCCATGACAAGAATTTGACACTTAAAGTTTTGACATTAATGGTACCGGGTGACCATAAATGGTTGTGATTTTTTTCTTAGGTTGGCACTGTTTATGTTGGTGACATTGTAAGTCTATGTTAAATATGAGGTTAGCAGGTTAGGTTTTGAGTCAGTTTGTGTCAAAAGTGAAGCAAAACCTAACCTGTTAACCTCGAATTTGACATACACTTACAGTTCCACCAACATAAACAAATTTTTAAAATCGTTTATCAATAAAAAATCATTCATTATTAAGGGTCATTAATATACGATTCTCTATAGCTCGTTTCACTCTGACTATGCAGTACAGAGAACATACGACAATGTTATTTAAAGGCAAACTTCGCTTGCTGCGTTGCCGCTTGTAGACCGCACTCAGGTATACTGTATGCTGTTCTTTTCAAATTGACGCAGAAGCGACAAAAAGGGTTTACTTCAACAAGGTATTAACAAATAAGCCGATTGCAATACAAAAGGCGGATTTATTATGATTGACGTCTTCGTGTTCAGTTTTAAGCAACTTGATATCCCTGTACATTGCATAGTCAGAGTGAAACGAATTATTTAAAAATTTGACACAAAAATGAAAATTGTTTGCACTGATTTCGAATCACGTAATATCCTGGTTGCTAAGTGAGAGAAAACTCAGATTTGGCAATACTCGTTTATCGTATCCCTTGAAGTATTTCATTTGGTAATACACAGCGTGGTAAGAAAAAAATAGGAGAAACCAGAAAAAAATGTTTTCAGAGCAAGTAACTGTGATTTTATGTTTGACACTTTCTTTTAACCTCTTTAAATAAAATTTTGGCTATTTTGAAAAATAACCGTACTTTATTCTTGAACCATTTTCATATTTTTGAACCTCCCCTGTATACGAATATATTTACATTTTGGCAAGTGCATTTTTAGTTTGAGAAGATGTAGAAAATTGTATCAGGAATAAAACACTCTGATAAATGAATGATAAAAAAATCCATGTGTTACAAATTTATGAGGGACAGTATATGTTATATTATATAGATTGGTGGTGGATAGTGTGAACATAGGCAGTCCATTGAGCTAGAATACAGTTTATGGACTTTGTATGCGTTAGACAGAAGTAGACATTAAAATCTAGTATCCTAGAATTCAGTGTTTTCTAAATACAAAACCTTTTGATTCTGCGAATGCTAGATGTTAATCGCATATAGGTCTGTTTATGCCTAACGCATACCAAGTCCGTAAACTGTATTCACACACACTTGATTACTTATGTTCACATTTTCCGCCACCAATCTGTATATTATGATATATAACACTGGAATGGGAAAAAATCCTCTTACTCATGATACCACATACAACTATGAATTTCATCTACTGACTACCCACTGCATTCGTATGAAAAAGGTGCCAGAAGAACGTCAAATTACTTTTATCTATTTTTATAAATAAGTGAGATATTGGCACTTTATTTTGTCGGCACTTTTTTCCGCCACCCCATTTTTCCATATCTCCTATAGTTATCGAGATTCCCTATGAAAACATCGAAATTGCCTTTACCTGTAACCTTGGAATACAGTTTATGGGCTTCGTATGTGTTAGACGGAAATAGACATATGATTTAAAATCTAGTATCCTAGGATTCAGTGTTTTCTGAAAACAAAACACCTTCATTCTGCGGATACTAGATGTTAATCCCATATAATTATTTCTGTCTAATGCATACAAAGCTCATAAACTGTATTCCAACTCATTTGATTACCTTTGTTCACATTTTCCACCACCAATCTGTATAAAGATAACTAGCAATTTAACCAATTCTGTCATTTCAACCCAACTTGCCTTCCGCGAGAGAACATTAGAGGCATTAAAATTTCGACGGAAAACTCAATGGGTGGAAATTCAGAATACACATTACAAGACTTAGCAAATTCTTAACATTCGGATACCTACAATACCTAATTATCTTTTCTTTTGCTAAGGAGGCTCAAATTTATTTTCGTGAACAAGCGTGGTCGCCGTCGCAGAGTCTACAGGTTAAGGCAATTTCGTTGTTTTCATAGGGAATCTCGATAACTATACGAGATATAGAAAAATGGACCCCCATCCTCGAACTCTTTTTTCGAGAAAAGTTTAATGGTTTAAACCAAAATGGGCTACCGTATTTTGTTTTCGAGTTATAAACAAAAATTGAATTTTTCGATTTTTCGTTTTTTGACAATATCTCACTTATTTATAAAAATAGATAAAAGTAATTTGACGTTCTTCTGGCACCTTTTCGATGCGATTGCAGTGGGTAGTCACTTATTCAAAAAAAGTTTTAAAATTCTAGTTATACCATAAAATTGTATTTTTGTAGATGAAATCCATAGTTGTATGTGGTATCATGAGTAAGAGGATTTTTTCCCATTCCAGTGTTATCTTCTATACATATATAAAGGAAAGTCACAACCCTGACTAATCAACGCAGAGCTGAAACCACTGGCACTAAAAACTTGAAATTTGGGTGGAAGGTTCAATTTGTTATGTAAGGTAGTGCTAAGAAGGGATTTTTTGAAATTCGACCCCTAAGGGGGTGAAAAGGGGTAAAATGTGTTTTCACGAATTCTTCAATATCTCTTACACCCGATGAGATATCAATTTGGTGTTTGCTTGCAAAGATTATCAATGCAAATACCTAGAAACGTATTTTAGGATTTTGCCCTAATCAACCCCTAAAGGTGCAAATCTGGATTGGGGGTGAATTAAAGAACCCTTCGTATCTCCTATGTTTATTGAGCTACAACATTCTTTTTTGGCATATAAATGTATTTTTGAAATATTTAGAAAGCGGTTTAAGGGAATTTGAAAATTTTTTAACCCTAAAGGGGTGAAAAGGGGTAAACTGTGTTTACACGAATTTCTGAATATCTCTTAGACCCGATAAGATAGCGACTTGGTGTTTGCTTGCATAGGTGTCCAATAGAAGTATCTAAAAACACATTTCAGGATTTTGCCCTAATCGACCCCTAAAGGTGCAAATTTAGATTCGGGGTGAATTAAAGAACCCTTTGTAACTCCGAGGTTTATTGAGCTCGAACATTCATTTTTTTTTGGCATATAGATGTATTCTTAAAATATTTAGAAAGTGATTTAAGGGATTTTACAATTTTACCCCTAAGGGGTTGAAAAGGGGTAAACTGTATTTTCACTATTCCTCAATATCTCTTAGACTCGATAAGATATCGACTTGGTGTTTGCTTGCATAGGTATCCAATACAAGTGTCTAAAAACGCATTTCAAGATTTTGCCATAATCAACCCCTAAAAATGCAAATCTGGATTCGGGGTGAATTAAAGAACCCTTCGTATCTCCTATGTTTATTGAGCTAGACCTGCTAGCGCATTCTTTTTTGGCATATAAATGTATTCTTAAAATATTTAGAAAGCGGTTTAAGGGATTTTAAAATGTTACCCTTAAGGGGGTGAAAAGCGGTAAAGTGTGTTTTCACGAATTCCTCAATATCTCTTAACCCGATAAGATATCGACTTGGTTTTTTGCATGCATAGGTATCCAATACGAATGTCTAAAAACACGTTTCAGGATTTTCCCAAATCAACCCCTAAAGGTGCAAATCTGGATTCAGGGTGAATTAAAGAACCCTTTGTATCTCCTATGTTTATTGAGTTAGAACATTGTTTTTTTGGCGTAGAGATGTATTCTTAAAATATTTAGGAAGGGGTTTAAGGGATTTTAATGTTACCCTTAAAGCGGTAAAAAAGGAAAACTGAAAAGGGGTAGGGTGTTAAGTTTATCTTGCTAAAATTTATGAATACAACATTTAGTTTGTACATATATATTTTAATTTTATCTGATTGTTATACTAAAACTATAGTTTTATCAATATATACAAGGTGAACGACAATTACGTACACATCTCCAGGGGGTATGTAAAGCATTAAAAAAAGTTGTGGAGAAATTTTTTCGAAAGAATTTTGTCTCCTTTTTTCTTACAATATTGTTTTGCAGCGTTTGTTAGTTTAGCGCATTGAGTGAGGGGGAGGGGGGCGCCCTAGAATTCATTTGAAATTTAAAAGAAAAAACATTTGTTGCCCGTACGAAGAACGGGCATCTTGCTAGTATATCATAATATACAGATTGGTGGCGGAAAATGTGAACATAAGTAATCAAATGTGTGTGAATACAGTTTATGGACTTTATATGCGTTCGGCATAAACAGTCCTATATGCGATTAACATCTAGTATTCGCAGAATCAAAAGGTTTTGTTTTTAGAAAGCACTGAATTCTAGGATACTAGATTTTAAATCACATATGTATACTTCTGTCTAACGCATACAAAGCCCATAAACTGTATTCTAGCTCAATGGACTGCCCATGTTCACACTATCCACCACCAATCTGTATAATATAACATATACTGTCCCTCATAAATTTGTAACACATGGATTTTTTATCATCCATTTATCAGAGTGTTTTATTCCTGATACAAGTTTCTACATCTTCTCAAACTAAAAATGCACTTGCCAAAATGTAAATATATTCGTTTACAGGGGAGGTTCAAAAATATGAAAATGGTTCAAGAATAAAGTACCGTTATTTTTTAAAATAGACAAAAATGTTATTTAAAGAGGTTAAAAGTAGTTGTCAAACATAAAGTCACAGTTACTTGCTCGGAAAACATTTTTTTCTGATTTCTCCAATTTTTTTTCTTACCACGCTGTGTATTACCAAATGAAATACTTCAAAGTTAACTTATCAATGGATACGATAAACGAGTATTGTCAAACCTGAGTTTTCCCTCACTTAGCAACCAGGATATTACGTGATTCGAAATCAGTGCAAACAAATTTAATTTTTGTGTCAAATTTTTAAATAATTTATTAACAAACGGACCAAATAACAATTAAAAATCAATTATAATTTTTTCCGTTGATCGTTTATTTATGGGTTTCATTAATGTATAGAGAATCGTCTATTAATGAGCCTTATTAATGAATGATTTTTTATTAATAAACGATTTTAAAAATCTGTTTATGTTGGTAGCACTGTAAGTCTATGTCAAATTCGAGGTTAGCAGGTTAGATTTTGTGTCAGTTTTGACACAAACTGACGCAAAACCTAACCTGCTAACCTCATATTTGACATAGACTTACAATGTCACCAACATAAACAGTGCCAACCTAAGAAAAAAATCACAACCATTTATGGTCACCCGGAACCCTTAATGTCAAAACTTTAAGTGTCAAATTCTTTTCATGGAATAAAATTAGATTTTCTTCAAATTAATAATGTACGATCAACGGAAAAATATTGTAACTAACTATGTTAATCGGCGATTAATAATATCTACAATTAACTCGCTCGCTAGCGCTCGCGCATTAAAATGTCTCGATTATTAATCGTTCTCATTAACATACTTGTTTGTTAAATAACTATTAATAGATATGTTATAACAAATACTTCCAATTAACATTTTGTGTATTTTGAAAAATAAGAGTACTTTTTTCTTCAATCATTTTCATATTTTCGAACCTCCTTTGTATATATAGAAGTAGAATATTTACATTTTTGCAAATGCATTTTTAATTTGGGAAACTGCAGAGGTTTTAATGGAGAATAAAATGTTCTGATAAATGGATATATGAAGGACACTATAATATTATAAGTAACAATCATACGTGATTAATTCTGTCAATCAAACGGTGTTATTAAAACAACGCAAAAACTTTGTTTAATCACGTATATTCTAAATGGCACAAGTTTTCAACTAGAAAATGACGAAATTGTAAAATTGAAATTGTTACTATAAAGTAGTGAAAATTAATAATTCGATCCCATACGACATATGTCACTGAAATGGGAGAAAATCCTCTTTCTCATAATGCCACAGCTAACTATGAGTTGTATATAAAAAATACAACTTTATATGTTATAATCCGAATTTAGAAACTTTTTGGACAACGCATTAGGCCACTGAATTATTATGAAAAATAAATAATATTAATACTACTTACGGGAACTTGAAAATTTTCCTACCTATTACCTCGTCTTAAAAGTTTAATTTATTATTATTCATTTTAGATACACATTTTTCTTACTTTCTGTGCCGCCTGGCCGATATGTCCAAAATCAAAGTTGGGCGTTGTGACCAAAATCAAACTTGGACGTTATGACCAAGTTGGGCGTTGTGACCAGAATCAAAAGTGGGCGTTGTGACCAGAATCAAAGTTGGGCGTTGTGGCCAAGTTGGGCGTTGTGACCAAAATCGAAATTGGGCGTTGTGACCAAGTTGGGCGTTGTGACCAAAATCGAAATTGGACGTTGTGACCAAGTTGGGCGTTGTGACCAAAATCTATATTGGACGTTGTGACCAAGTTGGGCGTTGTGACCAAAATCTATATTGGGCTTTATGACCAAGTTGGGCGTTGTGCCCAAAATCGAAATTGGGCGTTGTGACCAAATTGGGCGTTGTGACCAAAATCGAAATTGGGCGTTGTGACCAAATTGGGCGTTGTGACCAAAATCGAAATTGGGCGTTGTGACCAAAATCGAAATTGGGCGTTGTGACCAAGTTGGGCGTTGTGACCAGATCGAAATTGGACGTTGTGACCAAGTTGGGCGTTGTGACCAAAATCTATATTGGACGTTGTGACCAAAATCTATATTGGGCTTTATGACCAAGTTGGGCGTTGTGACCAAAATCGAAATTGGGCGTTGTGACCAAAATCGAAATTGGGCGTTGTGACCAAATTGGGCGTTGTGACCAAAATCGAAATTGGGCGTTGTGACCAAGTTGGGCGTTGTGACCAAAATCGAAATTGGACGTTGTGACCAAGTTGGGCGTTGTGACCAAAATCTATATTGGGCTTTATGACCAAGTTGGGCGTTGTGACCAAAATCGAAATTGGGCGTTGTGACCAAAATCGAAATTGGGCGTTGTGACCAAGTTGGGCGTTGTGACCAAAATCGAAATTGGACGTTGTGACCAAGTTGGGCGTTGTGACCAAAATCGAAATTGGACGTTGTGACCAAATTGGGCGTTGTGACCAAGTTGGGCGTTGTGACCAATATCGCTTTTGGGCGTTATGACCAAGTTGGGCGTTGTGACCAAAATCAAAATTGGGCGTTGTGACCAAGTTGGGCGTTGTGACCAGAATCGAAGTTGGGCGTTATGACCAAATTCTGAGTTGGGGTTTGTGACCAGTGGGCGTTGTGTCATAGCCCCTCTGCCATTAGGTTTTCATTGTTATCTGCAGGTTTGTGGTGTTTAACTTGAGTTTTTAGTGCGTCTATTGTGTATTTTATTAACTTTAACTACAATATGGTTTGGAGTGAATACTACTTATCTGTCAAAGCAGGCGTGAAATCGCATTACGACTCAAAATTTCGAATTATAGACAATGTTGATCCCTATTCTCTTGGTGCAAGTTAACTGACCAGCAATTTAAGTTTTTTGCCAACTGTGAGCATTATGGACATGGTGAAGTACCTAATTTTAACTCACAGTTTCTATACTGGACAACAGTTGAAGGCCTACAAGTCCCTACAGGCTTACAAGTATTATGAGGCTGGATTTGTTGTAGAAGTATTTGCCAAGAGAATAAATGAAAATTCTTTTGTTGTAGTTGGCAAGGTAAGTTTTTTTATTCCAATTAAGTTAAACTCACAAGCTATTATAATTAGCAAAAAATGTTCTGCGACACCTAAGAACTTTATTAATTTCCTCTTTCGTTGATTTAGGTGAAACATTCCCAAAGAACATGGGAAAAGCCCCTGCATGTATGGGTCATCGTCTTATCGGACGGGGCTGTATTCTGTGCCCATTGCACCTGTATGGCAGGCTTGAGCGAAGTTTGCAGCCATGTGGCAGCAATTCTGTTCTATTTAGAAGCCCGTCCAAGTGAGGTGAAACCCTAGCTCAGTGGCCAGTACCGTCTACCAAAACCTGCTAATGATGCTAATGTATCCCATATTTACAGAAGGGACCCAATCAGGGCTATCCCTAACTTCCAGTTTGGCCAATTCTCCTTAAAAGTTGAACAAAAAACCTACCTGATACAAAATGATCTGCACAAATTCGTGCATGTTTAAGGAATGTATTGTTCAAATTGCCTCGTTTTAAAGCCCTAACCCAACATTCTCGACGTTCTTTTGAAAAGGCGTACAGCATTTATCCTCGGTTTTGTAAGGCTTTGAAGATTCTAAAATAACGAATTTGAACCCTTTCTGCCCTTTTAGAACACCCCACAACAGAACAAAACGCCGGCATTTTAAATTATTCACACTTTAAAAATCGATCTTTTCTATTGTTTACAATGACGCGAACGTTTTGTATGCCCTACCGGCAATATGGCGGACCTGTCGTAACGTCACCCCGAAATGGTCAATGGAGCGCACTTAATTTGAATCACCCTGTATGGGAGAGTACAGCCATTCTTTCATGTATTATACATATACTAGCAGTCCAGTGAGACAAATGTCTCATTTAATAATTGTTTTATTGCAAATAGAACGCGTATTCACCACACGTACGTATATGACGTCATTGTTGGTAGCAAACTACCAGTCGCATTCGCCTTGATAAAATTTGCCTAGAATCTAACCTAAAAAGTTCGGATTAGGATAATTACGATAATAATTAGTGTTAGAGACTGAAATTCGGTTTCTGACCTGACATGACCATTCCAAACATATAACTTTAATAACTTTTTTCTCTATCTCTTACGGTTTGGCTGCTGAAACAGCGTCCCGGACGGACGGACAGACAAGTCTATTAGATAAAGGACAAGCAATCCAGTGAGACAAATGTCTCATTTAAAAAAACAAAAAAGACCGTTTTTCAAATAGAACGCGTATTAAATAAAAACAAGCAATCCAGTGAGACAAATGTCTCATTTAAAAAACAAAAAAGACCGTTTTTCAAATAGAACGCGTATTAAATAAAAATGTTTCAGCAGCCAAACGGAGCTGCGACCCTCTGCGCCTTAAAACGTCGATCGGTTAGGCAACCACTTTGACACCTTCCAGGTCTGGGTACAGTTTTTATTTAATACGCGTTCTATTTGAAAAGCGGTCTTTTTTGTGATTTTTCGAAAACCGGAAGTGTCACGTGACTGAAATTCGGTTCCTAAGCTGACATGACCATTCCAAACATATAACTTTAATAACTTTTTTCTCTATCTCTTACGGTTTGGCTGCTGAAACAGCGTCCCGGACGGACGGACAGACAAGTCTATTAGATAAAGGACAAGCAATCCAGTGAGACAAATGTCTCATTTAAAAAAACAAAAAATACCGTTTTTCAAATAGAACGCGTATTAAATAAAAACTGTACCAAGACCTGGAAGGTGTCAAAGTGGTTGCCTAACCGATCGACGTTTTAAGGCGCAGAGGGTCGCAGCTCCGTTTGGCTGCTGAAACATCCTTTATCTAATAGACTTGTCTGTCGGTCGTCCGGGACGCTGTTTAAGCAGCCAAACCGTAAGAGATAGAGAAAAAAGTTATTAAAGTTATATGTTTGGAATGGTCATGTCAGCTCAGGAATCGAATTTCAGTCAAGTGACACTTCCGGTTTTCGAAAAATCACAAAAAAGACCGTTTTTCAAATAGAACGCGTATTAAATAAAAATGTTTCAGTAGCCAAACGGAGCTGCGACCCTCTGCGCCTTAAAACGTCGATCGGTTAGGCAACCACTTTGACACCTTCCAGGTCTGGGTACAGTTTTTATTTAATACGCGTTCTATTTGAAAAACGGTCTTTTTTGTTTTTTTAAATGAGACATTTGTCTCACTGGATTGCTTGTCCTTTATCTAATAGACTTGTCCGTCCGTCCGGGACGTTGTTTCAGCAGCCAAACCGTAAGAGATAGAGAAAAAAGTTATTAAAGTTATATGTTTGGAATGGTCATGTCAGCTCAGGAACCGAATTTCAGTCACGTGACACTTCCGGTTTTCGAGAAATCGCAAAAAAGACCGTTTTTCAAATAGAACGCGTATTAAATAAAAATGTTTCAGCAGCCAAACGGAGCTGCGACCCTCTGCGCCTTAAAACGTCGATCGGTTAGGCAACCACTTTGACACCTTCCAGGTCTGGGTACAGTTTTTATTTAATACGCGTTCTATTTGAAAAACGGTCTTTTTTGTTTTTTAAATGAGACATTTGTCTCACTGGATTGCTTGTTTTTATTTAATACGCGTTCTATTTGAAAAACGGTCTTTTTGTGATTTCTCGAAAACCGGAAGTATCACGTGACTGAAATTCGGTTCCTAAGCTGACATGACCATTCCAAACATATAACTTTCATAACTTTTTTCTCTATCTCTTACGGTTTGGCTGCTGAAACAGCGTCCCGGACGGACGGACAGACAAGTCTATTAGATAAAGGATTGCTAGTAGGGCCTCGGAACTCCCGAACACATTACGGTGCCGACATAGTCTCACTTAGAGTATAACGCGTCTCGTGCGCATGCGTGAGAATTCGAACTCTGCCTTTAGAAGCGAATTTTAAGCTTGACCACTTCCCTATTGGGCGGACGACGCCGACGCGCTTGCGCACAGTTCACCATATACATTGAAGAGTTGGTTGTCTGTCTCACTTCCTTCGTGAGTTTCCCACTCATAGCCGCTAGCAATATAGTAAGTATGTATTACAAATGTATTAATAATATCAACAAGCAGCCGCGAGCCTCACTTGGGTCAATCAGTACAATCTGCCTTGCTTATTATGGTTATGACTGACGTATTATTTACAGAATTTCGATCACTCGCAGGTCGCTGAGATACGGCACGTAGTACGTATCACGATGAGGTTATTTTTCATTCGAATACTTGGAACGAAAACCGAGTTACAGAAGTTATTTCAATAACCGGATAACCAGTTATTTTTCATTCGAATAAGCCCATCACCAATAGCGTTACAGTCTTGCCAATTTTAAGTAAAATTTCGGATTTCCAACTAAATCAGTTATTGCTGATCACCCATTCTTGTGCAGCAAATTGCTGCTAACGCTCCGAAAATGGTGTAAGATTACTGTTACTAATTCAAGAAGTTAAAAACGAGGAGAGAAGAAAGCAATGCATATATAATATGTTAGGTTAGTTTTTAATCACTTTTGCTGCGGTTTTGGATATTCAGAAAATAACGCCAGCGTACATAAATGAAACAAGTAGACACTCACTGTCAGTTTCTTTGATGTCAAAATACCTATTTTTATGACCTTGAACGGCTCCTGGGGGGGGGGGGTACTTTCCGATGGTACTAACAGATGGCGCTACTACTTTATCACATATCAAGGTCCGTAAATATAGCAAGCTTTGCTAAGCATACTACGAATATATTTACAGACCTTGATCACATATGATTGGTAGCAGAGCTAGTAACTGGGGCTCTGATTGGTAGAACTTAGTGCTGCCATCTGATAGTCAAACTTGGAAATACCCCCCGAGTTACTGTCCCAGGCACTCTAGACAGGTTTGAACATTTTGGAATGAGTGTCTCTACTTGTTTGATATATGTACGCTGGTAAAGCTTAGTTTAAATATCATTATTGAAAGTACTAAACACTGCAACTACCTGCGTGAAATATTTTGTTTTAGAAACATTTCATCTAAATCAGTTTGAACCATGATGTAAGAGATAAAGGTGAAACGACTCTAGACGCAGGCTAAATTTTTGCCCTAGTTCATAAATATTTCGCTAAATGGCGAAAGTGTAAAAGTGTAGGCCAAAACCAACTTGAAAAAAATTTACGGAAACAGTAATGGTGGCACACAAACTCGTCAAATATTGACATGTAAAGTGAAGTCATATTTCAAGTGTTTGAGCTCTTCGAAAAGGAATCAACTCATGAAAAAACGAGGGGTTATCTTGTAGTGTACGATACCCACTTTGAACTAGCGCTCCTAGAGCCAGTAATGCAAATGGGATTGAATTGTTGACAATATCTTTTGTACAAAAGTACGAATTTAGCTTAGCTCCAGTTTAAGATTTGTGTGTACCTACTACCAACATTCCTGTGTAATGTAAAAAATGTGTGTAGACCGTAACAAAAGGGTTAATTTATTACTCCTTGCAATATTACTGGCTCTAGAAACGCTAGTTCAAAGTGGGCGACGTACACTACAAGATTACGAAATAAGGATATCTATAAGCCGTTCATGATCTTATTGGGTCAGGTGAGGCTATGACCATCTAGTAATTTTGTTGGCAGAACCTCTGTTTCAACTAAACTCCCTCATGGAAATTGACACTTTTTGTGTTAGGTTAGGTTGTTACTTCCTTTTTACTATAAAGGAAGTATTGGATTCACCCCAAAAATTCGAAATTGAGTTTTCAACGGATCTTCACGTTTTAGAGTCCCCTGATCCCAAAAAACATATTTTTTTTCATTGGTCTGTCTGTGTGTGTGTGTGTCTGTCTGTGTGTCTGTGAACAGAATATTTCAAAAACGAAAAGAGGTATGGCATTGAAACTTCATATATAAGTTTTGGTGTACTATCTAGATGCGACAGGCAAGCTTTTGGAGAAAATTGCTTAACCGGAAGTAGGTGTTTACTCTTATCATTTTTCAGTTTTTTTCAATTTTTCAAAAACGGCTCTAACGATTTTTTTCAAACTTTACGTTTTTATTACATTTTTAATGTGTATTGATGTGAGATAGGTGATTTTCCAGTTGAATAACTCTAAAATAGGTTTCTTTTGTTTTTTTTTCCTATTTTTTTAATAACTCCTATTTTAAATAGAACACCCGGTATATTATTACATTTTGGAATTCAGCTTAAAATTTTAGAGAAAATTTGTCTCCTGAACTAACGCTCTATTTTGTACGGTTTCTGTAGAATTTGTAATTTTTGAATTTTTTTTTAAAGCTTAAAAAAAGTTTGGTGTGATACACGCACACAACTTTCTTTTACAGTGATCTTATAAGTAGCCAAAAACCGTACAAAATAGAGTTAGTTGAAAAGACAAATTTTCACTTATAATACTACAAGCACTCAGAGTTATATCGATTATTTTTGGCGTAGTAGGTATCACGAAGGTCCATTGTGTGTGGGTACAAATATGACGAGTTGCCAATGGACATGAGTAATGTCACCCCAAAAATAGTCTACCTAACTTTGACTACGAATAGTATTCAAAGGACTATTCAGTGAACCGAACCCATTTTCCAAATTAAAAAGACTCAACACTTAGTTACACATGTTAAAATACAATTTGTGTAAACATCTTCAATAAATATTTTAATTTGTTCAAAGTACTCACTTGAGTACTAGTACAATAGTCGCTGCAATTCAGTACTAGTATAATAGTCACTTATAATACCATGAGTAGTCAAAGTTATGTCGAATCTTTTTGCTGTGGTATCACGAATGACCATTGCGCTTAGGTTCAATTAGGACGAGTGCGCTAGCACGAGTCCTAATCCTAAGCGCAATAGACATAAGTAGATACCACAGCAAAAATATTTTACTTAACTTTGACTAAGAATGGCATTCGAGGGACTATTCAATGAATTATTTCAAATTAGTTTTCAGTAAATCTAGCAACAAACTACACAATTTCTATAGTAACAGAACACTAATATTGACTTTAACTAATAAAAATCACATTTGTTTAAAATATTCACATATAATCTCATAAGAGCATTAATTCTTTCCGGAAATTTTTTTGAGTACGTTCCAACAACGTCGTGTTAATTTGCCCGAGCGGGACGCGAGGGCAATTTAGGACGTTGTTGGAATGCACGAAAAGTAATTTCCGGATATGAATTAATGCTCGAATGCAGATTCGGTAAGAAAATCGTAACGACACAAACCCTAAAAAGAAGCAATGTTTACCTACAAAAAATTTCCAAGAAATTTTTTAGTTGTCTTGGTTACTGCTCGTGAACTAATTTTTCTATTGGTCATTAATGAGTGTCGTACGATTTTCACTTGAATACCTTCTAGGAAGATATATCCGCTGATATTGTTTTTATTGGCCAAGAAACGTCAAATTCTGGATTTTCATTGGTCACTTTTTGACGGATGACAGGTGAATTGAATAGCCACTACAATTTATTTTGGTTGGCTATGAAATGCAAAATCTGACGTTTTCATTGGTCCACTTTTGACAAATGATAGGTGAACTGAATAGTCACTTAAATTTTAAGCCGAATTCAAAATGTAATAATATACCGGGTGTTCTATTTAAAATAGGAGTTAATAAGAAAAAAAAATAAAACAAACCCATTTTAGAGGTATTTAACTGGAAAATCACCTATCTCACATCAATACACATTAAAAAATTTGAAATGTTAACATGGTACCAGCTTGTGCTTGAGAACTGCAAGGGATTTATTTTCGATAAAATATCCAGAAAGGCCTATTCCTTGCAATAGAACTATCCAAAATTCCATCTATAATTAGCACTAAAACAATGTGTTGACATGTATAGATAGCTCGTATGTATACAAAAAAGTAAAATTCTCGGTATATGTGTATAGGTATATATACAGGGTGTAGAAATGCTTTACGCACCATAGGGTTTTCAATGGTAATTTCTGTAAATGAACATATTTGCTTCCCTAATTATTTTAAAGCAATCTTGTACATTAATATTTTTAGAGAAATCCTGAATCTTTTCATACCATAATTTGTCATTTTAGAAAACTGAAAAAATTAAGAAATTAAAATGACCACTTTCTCAAAATCAGTAATGCCTCGAAATTATTGGAACAAGTAGCCACTGAAATGTGTTAGAAAAGTAGTCATTAAAAAATATCAGTCTAATTTTGAGTATCGCCAGTGTGACCAAGCCAAAATGGAAAATGACAAATGAAGGCATAAAAAGCTGCCGAATTTCTGTCTCTGCAAATACTTATGTAGCCTACAAGATTGCTCTCAAATAATTAGGGAAACAAATATGTTCATATTTAACACTGCATTGTTGCCTTGAAGCAAAATGGCGCCCTATCGGGGCTCAGGTTTTAATTAATCACGAAGTTTGTATTTGTCAATTTTGCTAAGCAACGTTTTCATAGACAAATTTTACCTAAAAGACGTTTTCTGATAAAAAAAATAAACTTTTTGATTCAATATGTATAGGTGCTATAAAAATAAGGTCTAACGATTTTACTGTTGAATAAAATTATATTTTCTTCATTTTAATAAGATGCGATCAAGAGAAAAATATTGTGTCTAACTCGTGTTAGTCGGCGATTAATAATCTAAAAAATTAACACACTCGCATGTTTAATTTGATTATTAATCGCTTTCATTACCACACTTAATTGTTAAATAACCATAAATTGATTATTCAAACAAAATTACCTTATTCAGTTGTTTATTTACACTTAATACTACAAAAAATGTTCCAATTTTCAGAAAAATATATTTTCAAAACTTAATATTTACATATAGTGTGAATAATGTAAGACTACATTGACAACTTTATTTTAGCATCAACCAATTTATCTATGGTAGTAACAATTGTCGGTTTTGAAATTACAATGAAATAATCCCGTTTCAATTCGTTTCTATAGTCACTATGTTGTTATTTTGTTTACAAACATCATAACAGCAAGGAAATGTCCTATGTCTAATTTTACATAATTCAGCCATGTACAGTCTTCATTATATTCAAGGCACCTATAAGAGCAGACGTATGCTAATTACTTAGATTTAATCATTATATGTAGAATACAACTAGCATTGTACTGAATCTCGCCCTAACTATAAATTTCAATTCTTTTTAATGTATTTCGTTTATAGTAATAAAGACATTTATTATTATTATTATTATACAGTGTAATTACGATTGGTATACATTTTTTTTTAATTTGTAAAATTTTTTGGTCTTAACACCACTAGATGTTTCAAAATTTCATTATGACTTTTTTGGAGTTGTTGTTTATAAATATTTTTTGTCTTCTAATTCTTTGACTTTTTTCTTCACAAAGGATTTTCTTTTTAAAATCCTCCAGCTTCTTTTTTTCCTTTTTATACCATGGGTATATACCACTGGGCGAAGTATTGGAACTGGGAATTCTTGACGATGGTGTACCAGACAAAGAGCCCAGGAACGACACTGCTGTTGGAGCTGGGGATGACAAAATTGAAGGCGTTGGAGGTGGCAAAGCTGCAGGTACATTTGAAAATATTGGGAGCAAGGAAGACAGAATGGACGTAGAGAGCTGATTCGGTACGGAGACAGGGAATATAGGTTGTGCAGGGCATCAGTGGAAAATAGTTCATCCATTACGTCAAAGTATTCCCAAGTTTGTCTACCTCTGCCAGTTTTTCTTTTGGTGTCTGTTATTGTTTTATATGTGCCTTTTAGGTTTTGAAACTTCCTATCACATATTTCAGCCTTGACATATTATACAGATTTTTCTTTGTCTCTTCCGGAATCTTCGACTCACCATGGTACAACTCCAATAATAACATAGTTGATTTTGCTGTCCAATGCATTTATTTAACATCATCTTCAGGTTGCCTGCTGCTTTGGTTTCCATGCCCTCGTGATTCATGTTGCCGTGTTGCTGCATGATATATGTTTTATAACATCGGTTTTAAGAGCCTCGTCTAAAATAAAAATGAAATTTTAGACTTCATAAGTACGGGGTACATGCCAGATCTGCGTACCGTTTGATTGTACTTCATAAAATAAGACTAGGTATATGCATAACTACAATCATTTTTTAAACCACACTTGAAAACGCTTAAAATTTTGTAAACTCAAACGAACGACAAGCTTTGAGTTATGTTGGGACAAAATGTTGATCTTTCGCTTGATATGGCGGTTGTGCATACATCTAGTCTACTTTATGAAGTGCAACCAAACAGTACGCAGATCTGGTATGTAACTAGTAGGTATTTTCTAAAAGGTTCAATGGAAATATAAATTTAGTTCCGACGAAATTATAGTAATATTAATTAAAAGGAGAAAAAGCATTAATTGATGATTTAAAAGAATCAAAATATATTTAAAATGTGAAATGACATTGCGCAGAAACTTTGACTGTGATATGAATCAACAAATTTTACGTGTTGATCATCAAATTAACGTTTAAACGGCTGCTACATTCCCAACAACGAATTAAAAGTAATATTAACAATACGTACCTTCAAAAATAGCTTGCACCATGTTAGTTTGGATTTGTGCCTCTACAATTTTGCCGTTAATGTGGAAATGCAGCATGCTCATTTCAGGCTCCATTATTAAAATTTAAAACTTGATGCTTCCATTGTAGATTTAATAATTTAAAGTATAGATTTGTTATAAAATAGCATAGGCCTTGTAAATAATTGATAGTATGATGTTTTTAGAATAGTTTTGTCTTTGTTCAAAATCAAGTAAGAATCAGGGCAGGCTTGGCATTTCATGCAACTAAAATAAAAGCTGTAAACAAAACAATTGAGGTGGCTTCTTCAAAACAGTTAGCTGTGTTTTTGCAAGCTCCTCTAATATAAGTGGTTTTTATATGCTATTAAGTACCCAAGTTGTTTAGAAGTTGTGTTTTATTGACAGCGTGTGCTGTTATTTGTGGAAGTTTTTCCTGAGATTGATTCCGCAAAAGAAATACAACACAATTTGGTTCACTGCAAGCCAGACCATTTTGAAGTGATTCTACGGAAGTTCTGCCAGTTTTCTAAGTGTGTGTACAGGTAATATAAGCGAGCAGCATACGTGTGTTGAACGGAGTTCTATAATAAGGCCCCGTTTTCAGTCGAAGCGATCCAAAAGCTTATCGAAGTTGCAGCCGATATCTAGGTGGAGTTGGAGTGGAGACATTTGTCATAACGACAGAGCGGTAACGACCTTCTGTCCACAGCACCATAGAAGTTCCAACTCGGTGCAGCAATTTACAGGTCAGATATCCCCATTTAAAGTGTTTTGTGATTGTGCTTTTTATCGTCCCTTCCAGTTGTGGCGTGGTTCAAAGTGTTTTGTTTTGTGACGCGTACTTACGTTCAATTATTATTGCATAGCAACAGCGTTTACTTCTGTGGACATCAACAATTTCATTAAAGTTTGCAACTATTGCAACCCGTCAAGACTACAGTCCTTTTATATACATCAGTCTGGCCATATGAAATGTCACTTATGACATAAGACAGAATATGGCCGCCTCCAGTGGCGGGTCAAAAGCAGTGGCGGGGTTAGTGTTGGAAAATAGTTTAATTAAATAAATGCTTAGTATAAGTAAATATATGACTAAATAGTAAAACAAACAATGTCGTATCAATGAGATATTATAAATTTTATTAACAGTTAGTGCTCACATAAATAATAATAAATCTACAGAACTTAAAGTGATCCCAAAACTAATAAAACAGTGAGTATACAGTCTAATACGCTTAAAATTACTGTTCATAACTTCCCACTTAATTTATATAGGCTACATTGTGCATTGCCACAGAAGTACAACTGTATTTACTTTGTTGTGTATTTTGCTTTTTCGTTCTCGTTTCAGCTATTCTTAAACGAACACCGATAGCTTTGGATATAATAAACTTTTCTAATTGATTAAAAGTTGCAATATGTTTTAGATCAACAATATGCATTTTATTTATATAAAATGCTTTTACATTTAGATTCTATTCTGACCTTTTATGTTATTCTAATATGCTCGATTAACCTGTTTGACCACAAGCCTTGCTTTTTTATTTATAGGGAAGCTTTTCATCTTAATACTATGTTCAGACTTATTTTTGCATTCAAATGCACAAGACTCCATACCTAAAATTTAAACGTCGATAAAATCAGTTTTTGGAAGGCTAATGTTATTGGTATTTTCAATGGCTGTAGGCTCCGAAGCAGACGATGAGAAAGTAATTAATGTTAGAACAGCATTATCCTCAAGTCTTTTTTGCCACCAACTCGTGCTTTTTCACACATACAATCTGCAAAATGCTTTTCACAAATTCTTGAATTTCTATTTGGGTACCAATTTTCTCTATTAATTTTTTTGTCCATAAGTTTCGCCTGTCCCTATTCCTGAGGAAAGTTTCAGTTAGCACACATTTTTCATATTTGCGTTTGCATCCGACTGCTCATATCTGAAGAAAATTTTTGAAATTGAAAAATTTCTTTAAATCTTGTCAGCTTACCGTTAATAAATTATAGTTCTAGTTGTTTCTAAAAATTATGATCAGTTTTTAACTATGTACTCGCATTTTGAACGATTTATGTTGATTGAATGTCAACTTATTCTATTTGCATAAATGTGACTTTGACAATTTTGAAATTTAAATCTTATTGTCAAAATGACGCAAGACATAAAATGGCGGCACCAATGGGAATCGTGACCATATATGGCCAGACTGTTAACTTTAGTGTATATAAAGCGACTGTAGTCAAGACCAGGAAACCATCTTCGAAATATGCGAAATACGAGGATTCAGATCAGTGTTGCCATCTCATTTGTTAGGCGATCGGTAGATTTTTGCGCTAAATTTCGGTAGATCCCAAAAATGTTTGGTAGACATAATAAAATGTGTTTTGTAGTACCTACTTACATTTTTGCAATTGCCAAGTTTCAGTAAACCGGCATTTAAAAATTCACATATATTTATATTTCACTTTCTAATTAAATGAATAAAATCAAGACGAAAATCCAATTATTTTATTAAGAACTGTGGAAAAACCACACTAATTTACTTAAAACACTATTGACTACTAATTTATATATACAAGTACAATAATATGTAATACATGAAAAATATTTTAAATGTTTACATATAGCATACGACTAAAAAATATATAATAGTTCGTATTCTATCGCTTTCGCTAGTAGCTTTGCTGCCCCTTACAGAATACATTTGTTTGGCCATTTTTGTAAGACTATTCTTATCAACAGCAAAATCGTAACACTTATCCTGTCCTACATACCTTTTTGTATGTAACAAACTGCTAATTGTTGTACTTGAAAGCCTATTTTACGTTTTGGTTTTCATTAAATAGATATTAATGAGATTTGAAAAATATTTCTCTTAAAACCCCCCTTACATAAGAAACGTAAAAATTATGGAAATATACTACTTTTCGGTAAATAATAAAAAATCTAAAGAAGTAATTAACATTTTATATTATTTTTCCCAATTATAAATCTTTGAAGTGTTCACATAATAAAATTTGAACTTTAATATTAAGCCTTTGTATGTGAAATTTTCAAAAATATTTAAAAAATTTAAAAATAAATTTTTAACTAAACTTTAAAAAATTGGTGTTTTCTGGCCTTGAAATTGTTCAGTTAGCTAAAAATAACACACTCTAAAAAAATCTTATTGAAATCTTACTTAATTTCCGAAAAATAGCACTTCTCGGATTTTGACAATTTTGAAAAACTTCATTTTCTAAATAAGTAAAAATCACTCGGTATATAGGATAGGGGCTACATAGGTTTTATACAAGCACAAATTATTGACGTAAAACGTTTTTTTGAAAAATCAAAAATAAAAGTGTTTCCCATATTCTGCCGACTTTTTGGCGGACACTGTATACCCAAAAAAATAGTAGTAAGCAGTTTTTTAAAATACCATGATATCAGTGTTGTGCTGTGCGCTTATTTTATAAATTTCCCATATTGCATACTCAATCAAAAACTTTATGAGTGCCACAATATACAATACATGTAAGGATTTTCGTTGGATATACGAAAACCAAAACATTTAAAGGAACAGTTATTGCTGAACCACATTACTAAGAAATCCATTAGACTATAAAGTATAGGCAACAACAAGATCATTTACTAATTAACTTGTGTTTATGTAACTATTTTCTCGTGAACTAAAGCTTACAAATTTACAACTATAAAATAGCATGTCAGCATTTAGCACTGAAATCTATAAGTACGTGTATGTAAAATAATAATTCTCGTAAATTTAAGATGTGATTCCTCGAATTTACCCTGGCGGCACGTGTTGGTTATTACAGATTAATTTATGAATCTCTTTGCAAATTCCCCTTCAATATAAGTTGTTCTGAAAATTGTATACAAATAAAGAGTTGTCGATGCTTTTTTCGGTATAAATACTACCCGAGAAGAATTTTAAATATGATTATACGGTGTAACAAAAATTCCGTAGAAGTAAAGGTCGTTTCGGTAGATCGGTAGATTGTAGATGAAATCGGTAGATCTAGCGAAATATCGGTAGGGTTGGCAACATTGATTTATACCGCCCTTTCCAACGCGCGCGTGCGCAGTATGTATTGTTTTCTGGCGGTAAATTCAAATTTTAATTGTGTCGCAACATTTAATTTTATAAAAAATGCTTTTCTAAGAACAAATATTTATTTCCCAGATATATAAAACTGAGTAATTGAAGTCTATGCTTAGAAACCTTTTTAATAGTTAGAAAATTACTAAATTGCAGGTAACTATACAACACAATCAAATTATATCATCTAACAAAAAATAATATAATTTGTAAATAAAATTAAAACATTCAAATTAGAAATTGGAATACTTATACTCTACTAATATTTTATTAATAACATAATTAAAACAAATAAACCAAACAACACTTTTCAACACTTAAATAATTATGAAATTGCACATAAATTAACAAAAAAAATGCAACCTAGTAAAAAGTAATACAGGGTCCGGCAACGAAGCGGGGGTGGAAGATATTTCGAAAACTATGAGAGTTACATGAATATTGTGTATACAGTATGTCCCCGGATTGGGTTACAAAGAAGGAAAAAAGTTTATTTTTGACTTCTCAAAAAAATTACTTTTTATAAAAAGCCCTGTTTGTTCTCAAACTAAAAATGCACTTGCCAAAATTTAAATATCCCCTTTGGTATACGGCGGACGTTCGTAAATATGAAAAAGGCTCAAGAATCAAGTACCCTTATTTTTCAAAATATACAATAATTTCAATTGGAAATATTTGTTAGAACATTTCTATTAAAAATTCTAATTGCTTTGAACTGCTATTGATGTTTGGATCGCGTATTATTAATTTTTTTAAGATACCTGTGTTTTTGTTAACATAAATATGAGCTTTTTAGCATCAACTTCGTGTCACATAAATGTTGAAGTATCGCGTTTGGTAATTCGCAGCGTGAAAGAATAAGAAAAACCAATGAAAATTGTTTTTTAGAGCAGGTGGCTGTGACTTTATATTTGACACCTACTTTTAATTCTAAACAACATTTTTAAATAATATTGTATATTTTTAAAAATAAGGGTGCTTTATTCTTGAGTCATTTTCATATTTTCGAATCTCCCCCGTATACGAAAAGAGATATTTCAATTTTGGCAAATGCATTTTTAGTTTGAGAACAGGCAGGGTTTTTTAGTTTTTTTTTGAGAAGTTAAAAACAAACTTTTTTTCTCTCTTTGTAACCCAATCCGGGGACATACTGTATAAAAGTTGTAGGTATGAAGGTTACTAAAATAGTTTTGGTTATACAGGATGTCTCAAAAAAGTGTGGAGAATCAAACTTACTTTTTTTTAATGGAATGCCCTATATTTGGGTAGCTTAAAAGTTTTGAATTGAAATGCTCATCATTTTAATATAAGTTGTATGAGTCTAACGTCAACTGTTTTGGAGATATTAACGATTTTATGCAAAAAAATGCTGAACTTCAGGCGGCTGCTGTAAACAACGAAAAATAATTGAATGAAGGAAAACGCTACCAAGAAATTACGATTTTCGTCAGCTACCTTTCAAGTGTAAAATGGTGGATCTGGGTATTAATGCTATACAGGGTGCTCAACATTTGCAAATCTAATGATTTTGATTTTTTGAAATAGAGCGTTCTGTATATTTTTGTATTTTTGAAAAGCCCTTTTAATGGGATTTCTTTTGATATGTTACTTCATACTTCTAAGTTAAACTGTTTTTCAGATATGCGTACGCCGTTAAAATAATTATTCAAACATTTGTGCTTTCCAAACAAAAACATAAAACCAGGTTTAGAAAATATAAAATCAATCAGTGTTGATACAAGGAATATAATAAACCCGAAAAAAATCATAAATGCAGGAACAAATTAATTTCAAGGTCAAATAAAATCAGATTAAAAACAAAAGCCAATACACCAAAAGCTTATACAGTGAGCGCCAAAAAGCATTGGTCAGTTTCAATACCTAATAAAAACCCATACACTTCACCTATGGAATCAATGATAATTTCTTCATAAATAGGAAACTTGGGAGTTTTGTTTTAATGTTTGACATCCTCCGAAAGTGACAGTGTGGTGTGCTGTTTCATCGTCAAAGATTGTCGCGGCTTATTTTTTCGAGGAAATTGGTGAAACGGTAACGGATACGTCTCAAAGACATTACATGCTTCAAAGATCTTTTTATCGCAAATAGAGGAGGAGATAGTAAATTAATATTGGTTTCAACAGAACGGTGCTACCAATTACACCTCAAGAATTAATACGAATCTCTTACGACAATCGCTTCCAAATAAACTGATTTCTTGCTATGGTGACCTTCCTTGGCCCTGGAGATCGCAGGACATAACCACTCCTGACTTTTTTCTTTGAGATTACTTGAAGAGCAGAGTGTTTACAAGAAAGATAAGAAATCTGGAAAAGCTTAAAATGTTTATTCGAGAAAATATTGAAGCTATACTGCAAGATATGCCGCAACGTGTGATGAGAGATTTCGGCCGCCGTTTAAAAGAG
>CALNHX010010006.1:0-44226 GCA_940337035.1 Agriotes lineatus
TCCTGAGCAGCTATGGAAATTCAAACGTATGAATAATTAGTTATGGCACTGTAAGTCTATGTCAAATTTGAGGTTATCAAGTTACGTTTTCCGTCAGTTTTAACACAGACTAACGCAAAACCTAACCTGCTAACCTCGAATTTAACATCGACTTACAGTGCCATAACATATTATTCATACGTTTTAATTTCCTTAGCCGCCCAGGACGTATGGACTTTTTGAACATCTGTTATTTGAAACCGAAATTGAAAATGCAATAATGACTTTGGTAGCTAGGCAACAGGTAGATACAATAGCTGCTTCTTGCCTAGCTACAAAAGTGATTATTGCATTTTCTACTTCGGTTACTCATATGGCAAATAGTAACATGTGAGCAAACGAAAGTGAAATCATGCTTGGCTTTGAAAATTGAAAAATATATCGATTATTAGTTTATCCTTTATCTAATAGACGTGTCTGTCTGGGACGCTGTTTTATCCGGGACGCTGTTTCAGCAGCCAAACCGTAAGAGATAGAGAAAAAAGTTATTAAAGTTATATGTTTGGAATGGTCATGTCAGGTCAGGAACTGAATTTCAGTCACGTGACACTTCCGGTTTTCGAGAAATCACAAAAAGACCGTTTTTCAAATAGAACGCGTATTAAATAAAAACTGTTTCGGCCGCCAAACGTAGCTGCGACCCTCTGCGCCTTAAATCCTCGATCGGTTAGGCAACCACTTTGACACCTTCCAGGTCTGGGTGGTTGCCTAACCGATCGAGGTTTGAACGCGCGTTAAATGAGACATTTGTCTCACTGGACTGCTAGTTTTATCCTATTATGTTATTATGACAATAACTCCTTAGCAACGAGTTGCATTAAGATGCATTTAACAGCACTAGTGTTGTTAAGAAAAATAACATAACAATACTTTATTAGCCTTTAATCACATGTTGACAGCACTGAAGTGTATTGTCAGTCTATGTCAAATTCAATGTTAGTAGGTTACATTTTGTTTCTTATTTGACACAAACTGATGCAAAACTTAACCTGAAAATCTCAAATTTAACATAACCTGAGAGTGCTACCAACAATACAGTATTTAGATTTTACCTTACTAGTGATACCACCAGTCGCTGTTGTAAGTGTCATTAATAACCATTTTTCCTATTTCTTAAAAAGATTAGTATTTCAGGATAAAATAAACCGTGTTACGATATACGTAACGTTATCTGCTTTCTACATTACTCGAGAATTTTAACTATTCTCTCGTAATGTAAAAAGCTTGATAACGTTAATTGAATTGTAAATTACTATTATTTTATCCTATTATGTTGCTACGATAATAACTCCTTAGCAACGAGTTGCATTAAGATGCATTTAACAGCACTAGTGTTATTAAGAAAAATAACATAACGATACTTTATTAGCATTTAATCACATGTTGGCAGTACTGACGTGTATTGTTGATAGCACTGTCAGTCTATGTCAAATTCGATGGTATCAGTTTTGACACAGACTGACGCAAAACTTAACCTGCAAATCTCGAATTAAACATAACCTGACAGTGCTACCAACAATACAGTATTGAGTGACTTATGGTTTTTATTTTACTAGTGATACCACCACAGCCATAGCAGATATATGTGTCGCTGTTATGTCATCAATAACAATTTTTCATATTTTTTTAAAAAGATTAGTATTTTAGGATAAAATAAACCGTGTTACGATATACGTAACGTTATCTGCTTTCTACATTCTCCATTTACTTGACATCCGCACTGTCAGTGCTAAATTTTTTAAAAATGTCTTGACTATACTTCCGAAATAATGTGTTTTTATTAGACTGTACATCAATTTAATTATTAAAATAGCTGCTTTCCTTTCGCGTGCATAAACCCCGACGGCTAGAAGCCCGAGTCGCTCGGTGCTGCTCGTGAATGGAACGCGATTTAGCGGCATAGCGCACATCTAGCGCGCGCCAAAAGTTTTAAACAGTCACATAACCTTAAAACGTTATTTTGAGAAATTTTTGTTTGGTGCTGAACAGTAACAAAGACTCGCTGAAATTCATTTTCATTTTTTATTATAACCAAAAATATTCCAACACTTATAGTATACTGAAAAATTAAATCTATGCACCCACTATTTTACTACAATATCACGAGTGAATTGTCTTCTTCTATCAGTCTTTGTTTTCCTAATAGCAACTGCTTTAGAAAATGAAACAAATTTAGATGTAGGAATGGTAAGCGTTTAATAAAATGTTTAATTAATAACTTAGTTATATAAAATTTAACAAATTCAAAATCCTAACAATTACAAAAAAATTAACATTCCTATAGCTAAAAGTTCTGTTCATGCGCAAAGATGAGGCTTTATTTCAATGATGACATTTTTTCTTCAAAAAATTTAGCACAGCACCTAAAACCAGGGAGAAGTTGCACCTAACCTCAAATGATTTCGCCTTCGCGCCTTTCAAAAATTAAAAGTATGCCATGCTGGCTGGCTGTGGCTTCGCGCCCCGACCAACGAGCTGGTCCTTGAGAGGAAAGGGGAAATAAGCCCAGAGCGACTCCGAGGTTAAACGCCCTTGTGAAAGGAACGAGGTGCGCGAGAGTTTGGAGCCGCCCCGAGCTGCTCCCATGGATGAAAGGAAAGCGCCTAATGTGAAAAATAGTAGTGGTGCCAACATACTGTCTGTTTAACAGCGCGGATGTCAAGTAAATGAATAATAACCTAAACCATTGCATAACTGTCACCGACTGTCATGTCAACACTTTATTTGAAAATTAACATACAAACTAACACTTAAACAATGTGCTACATCAATAATTACGTGTTAAGTTACAAGAACTGCTGAAAGTGATCAACGTTGCAATTTAAACACAAACTTAACCAACTTGATCCGTCTACTATTATAATAACTATATAGAGAGCGGATTTTTAAGCATTAAGTTTATCCTGAATATTAAAAGCAGGAAAATTATTTTTAAAAATGTTTACGAATTGAAGGAAATTGAAGTATTTGACACTTAACTTTTTAATGCTTTTTTGCCTATTTATGCACATTTCGGATTTTTGTGCTTATTAGTACTTATTTTTAAGTTTTCAGTTTGCATGTATTTTCCGCCCAATTCATTTCGTAATCAAATATTTCAATTGTGACAAAAAATATGCCATTCCACATGTAAAAACCACTTTGTATCAAGAACAATTAAAGTAGTATAAAAATGAGCCAAAACAACAGACAATTGTAACTTCGTTTACATCTACTTCGGGTAACAGGGAACAAGCACAGTTTAATTTCGATCTTTGCGAAACCTAACATACCACTGAAAAAATGACAAGATAATTCCTTCAAAATGTTCCTGGATAAATATTGTCACATGCACCATGCAAAAAAAAATTGTTAGTAATTTCAAAGATCCTGTTTGTGCATGCAGTACCTGGGCGAATTGGTTAAATAGTTCTTTCTAAATGTAAGGTTTTTTTCCAAAAAAGAAGGCTATACAATTCTAAATAGTTGCCACAATTTTAGCAGATGAAATTGCAGAAGATTTTGAGATTGATCAGACGATTGTAGCAAATTTAAAATATGCTCCCATAACTAGAGTGGCTTCAAAGCAAGAAGTACATAGGCGTGGCTACAGTTATGCGCCAATAGACGGTATCAGTGGCGTAGCAATGGGTATTTTTAGAGGGACAAATGAAAATTCCCATTTTAAAGGAAAACTTTTCATGCTGATTTATTTTTGGTTTCAAATGCTAAATAAATTAGCATGTCATAAGAAGTACAAGCTCTACCAGAAGCTCGCCAGGCCGCCCTCCCCTAAACGCTTTCCGCCGCGGGAGGACTCGCCGTGCGTCACACACTCCATCCCGCGTGGGGCATTATTACTAAATTTGCCCGTTTTGCTGTGAATTTTTGCCAAAGCTGTGCATGGAACTTCGCCATTTGGTCGTGGCCGCATTTTAGACAACAGCTGGGAATCTGGCAGAGGGCGCAGGCCAAAGGCGCTTGAATACGCGTGCGACCTGAGAAAGTTCGAATATGGCGCTACGGACCGTAAATGACTAACCCCAATGCGTCATGTAGCTACCAGACTATAAGGTGCTCGCCCAACCCCGTTTTGATATTATTAACGAGTTAATAGTCACAGAAACATTTAACAAAATGACACGACGAACGGCAATGAACTGAATACAACAGCGGAAATCACCTTGTTGAACGTAATGAACTCGTCCAGACGTGTCTAGCGTTCTGCGCATCTATGACGCGGTGTACTTTACAAACTGAAAGACTTCTAGTGTTGATGTTGAAAGAAGTTTTTCTACATATAAGAACATTTTAAGTGAAAGGCGACAAAATTTACCAATGGAGCATTTAAAACAATAAATAATAATCAATAATTTTCTAAAAGACAATTTTTTTAGTTTTTTATTTTATTTTTTGTGTTACATTTAAAGTTTTTCTATGAATTGTGTTTGCATTTGATTTTTTTAGTGTCACATTACATACTTTTTTCTCAGAATTATTGTAATTAGTTAGTAGGTACAATAAATAATTTTTTTTTATGACGTTTTTTAAGATAAAGCTTTTTTGTAAGAGTTAATGTTTCTTTTTTGCTTAAATTAATGCTTTTTAAACATTTTTGAGGCTTTTTTAAAATTTGTTTTGCTTATAATTCCGGTCTCTAATAACTGTCATATTTTAATTAAAAACGTCGGAAGTAATAAAGCACATGACTTAATTTTTTCTAAGCCAAGCTTGATTTCATTTTCATTTGCTCACATGTTATTTGAACCTTTTCTAACTCATGGAATTGCCATGTTCCGTACAATTTTAGGCAACCCTTTAAGCGCAAGATAAAATTAGAATTGATCTAAAATATGTTTGGCACATTCAAAAAATTAATATTTCTGATCTAACTAAAATCATTTAACTTATTCCGTTGATTAAAAGTGTATTTGAACATTGAGTCACTATAATTATACTCCCAGATGGTGACTCATTACACAGCGTAAGGATTTCAAAATTCAATCCTGAATGTTAAAATTATTTAATAGGGATGTAACGAATATTTGTCTTAGTATTCGATATTCGGCCATTTTTTATTACTCGGCCAAATGCCTAATACTGTGTTATACTTGGGCTAGTATTCGGCATTCGATAACAAGAGTTCAAGAATAAATTAGTATCACATTTTAAACACTGTCTAGGTGCACTCCAGAGTGCACATAACTTTTAGTATTGCACTTCAAACAAGGAAGATCTAGAATCGGACCTCAAATTATCTACTATTAGGTTTAGAGCTGTACAAGCAATGCAGGAAAAATTGCGAACATGAATTCGCCCTGCTGGAGATGGCACATTGCAAAACAGCTTAAGCCCGTTGAGCTTATTAGGTTATTTGAAGTCGTTCAGATTGTTGTGAAACTCGATACCGGCAATAGATTAAAGTAAAATATGCATTAACTTCAAATCACTGACGAAGATGATCACAGTATGAAGGGCACCCAACACTAAAAATTACGTACACTCTGGAGTGCACCTCGACACAGCGTGTTTTAAAAGGCTTCGATACTAATTTGTTAATAAAAAATAAAAAGAAAAAATATATTAAAAGCGATTAATAATAACACAATTTACGAAACAAAAATAACCAACAGAAATATCATTCTGGGATATTTCCTCTTCATTCGAAAGAAATAGTCTGTTTTCAACATGACTCCGAGCAGGTCATGAGTGTCATGACTATACGTTTTTGTAAAAGTGTAGATAACAATTTGGTTAAAAACCAGATTTTGATGTTGTTACAAATGAAGTTAGCAAGGTAACTCAGAACCAAAATCTTCGCTTACTTATTTTCTTTTGTTAAGCTTTTTTGGCGTTTTTGAAAGTATATTTTACCAACCTTGTAATAACTTGTACATACAGCTGTCAAAAGTGACGTTAGTGATGTTTATAAGGTTAAGCTAGTACACTGTAAAAAATATTCGAAGTCACAGCATCCTCAGAGTCATGTTGAAAATAAAGTATCATCAAAAATTATTTTCATCTAGTATGGCTGTGGAATAGTTCCTAATTTATGAATGCAACTATGTTTACACTTAAATGTCAAACTTTACATTTGATTTTTACGTGTAAACATAGTTGCATTCACAAATTAGGAACTATTTCACAGCCATACTAGATGAAAATAATTTTTGATCATACTATAGATACATAGATGCCTTACATAAGGTGCAAATCACTTTCTTATTATCTTGTCATTTATGTTAAAATACATTCACACAACTCAACGTTTTTTATTTCTATCACACTTTTTTCCGGATAAACCTGAACACGTAGGTGCCTTAAAACAAACTAAAACATCTATAAAATGCAACGTTTCAACACATTTGATTTCCGGTGGGCAGTTGTGCAAAAGCACTCCTCTTAACTAGTCGGTCAAATATCCGATATTCGGTCATTTTTATTATTCTTTACATCTTTATTATTTAACGTTAAAATCACTATGCTGCGTCGTGTTAATCACCACATGGTATAACATGCAACTATGCTCAATATGTAAAGTGCGTTAAAAAAAACCGTTATCAAGTGGCCTTGTGTCAAACAGTAATTTTTGAAAGTCATGTCGTAACTTATTTTATCTACTTTGCGTTCGTACTGAGGCTATTACGATACACGTTTGCGTATCGTAATAGACACAAAGCAATGCTATAAAAAAAATCTGGTGTGATACACTCACACAACTTCCTTTTACAGTGATCTTATAATTAGTCAAAAATTTCATTTTTAATTTTAAAAAATTTTTAAAAAATTTTCAAAAATTAAAATTTCTACAAAAACGGTACAAAATAGAGCGTTAGTTGAAGAGCCAAATTTTCTCTAGAATTTTAAGGTGAATTCGAAAATGTAATAATATACCGGGTGTTTTATTTAAAATAGGAGTTAATAAAAAAAATAGAAAAAAAAAACAAAAGAAACCCACTTTAGAAATATTCAACTGGAAAATTACCTATCTCACATCAATACACATTAAAAATGTAATAAAAATGTAAAGTTTAAAAAAAATCGTTAGAGCCGTTTTTGAAAAAATCGAAAAAAACTGAAAAATCACAAGGGTAATCACCTACTTCCGATTATGCGATTTTCTTCAAAAGCTTGCTGTCTCATCTACATAGTACACAAAACTTATATATGAAATTTCAACGCCATACCTCTTTTAGTTTTTGAGATATTCTGTTCACAGACAGACAGACACACACACATACAGACAGACACACACACAGACAGACAGACCAATGAAAAAAAATATGTTTTTTGGGTTCAGAGGACTCTGAAACGTGAAGATCTGTTGAAAACTCAATTTCGAATTTTTGGGGTGAATCCAATACTTCCTTTATTGTAAAAGGAAGTAAAAATACTAAAAATGTTCATTTTTTTTGCTTAAAAAAGTGGCAAAGTAGATAAAATACTGTATGATACCTTGTTTATAAGGCATTTTGTAGCACTTACTCCTTTAGGACACTCTTCGCTTCGCTCGTCGTACCCTAAATCCGTGCGTGCTACAAAATGCTTCTTATAAAACTCGTATCATAATATACTATTATGGATTGCGTATATACACAACCTCATTTTGACAACTGACAACTCAAATGACCGAACGCGTTGAATTCTGGGTAGAGCGATGTAATAATCACAGACATGTAGTCGTAAGACAAAATCTAGTTCAAAGCCCTCTTGATATCGTTTTTTTTAACGCACATGTTCTCAAATTACTCAGAAATTAAACACTTTCAAAACAGATAATATCTAAAACAACTTTGTGAAGTGATATACCCAGTATGAACTTTCAAATCAGTTCTACAGTTAATCTGCTATCACAAGTAATATCCAATAAAAATTCAAAAACATTTTTAGTAGCACAAAAAAGTGATCTGTCATTTCCATAAAGCTGCTGTATAATTAACACAAACATAATGATAAAATTCCATTAATCAAAACGTGTTAAATATGAATTAACAAATTAGCCTATATAAAAAAAAGACTAGTAAGTATTAAATTAGGCAATATCGCTACACAGAGTTGCATTCAGCTACCAGGCTAAAAACAAGAAAAAAATCATTTAAATTCCAGTTTTGCAAGATTTCTATGTAAACTTGGAAGTTGAGAAGTGTTTTTAATGACCAAAATTAATTGTTTGATAGTTGTTTCCCCCACATTATTTAATAGTAGATTATGTTATTAGGAGTAAAAGTGATACTTTATGTGGCAAAGCTGAAGTTTATTTAGCCGAACGTTAGTGAGGCAAATAATTCAGCTAAGCCACATAAAGTCACTTTTACTCCGAATAACATATACTATTTTATCCGAAAACGTATTCAGATAAATTAAAAATTGATAAAGAGTAACACTAATTATTAGCAAGTAAATGAATAAAATAATGTAATACCTAATACAATTTTTCTGTGGTTACAATGTAAACGAGTTTTGTATTTTGTGTGATTAGGCACATAAAGTACCGAAAAGTCGCTATTTTATCTGCTTAGGCAGATAAAGTGACACTTTTACCTTGTGAATAAAGACACATAAGTTGTCACTTTTATGACGTTTGCGGATAAAAGCATTTTTATACACTGGAAGACAAAAAAGTGGGACAATTAGTTTTTTAAGTAATGCTTATTTGTTATTTGCTATTCTAATTTAAGAGAATCTACTAGTTTTAGTCTTCATTTTGATAATCTCTGAAACTTCTTTGTGGCGCTTCAATAATCATGCTATTTTGATACTTAATGCGAAATTCTCTCACATTTTTACAAAAATGTGAACAACATCTAGTCGACGTATGTGCATATTTTGTTAAGTTATTGTTTTCGTTGTTGTTTCATGTTGTATCTGTCAGTTTATGTCAAATGTATGAATATTAATCTTATACCATGGTAATAGATTCGGTTCGTGTTCCAAAAATAGTATTTTTTCAATTTAAAACATTTTTTTTTTTTTTATTGATACTTGTTGTCTATGTTGATTAAAATCTTGAATTTGTTTGTTTTACTGTTACTGAATTATTGTATAAAATTAATAATTTACCGCTAGTGTTTCAAACCGTTTCAAAATTATGAAAATATTAAGTGTCCCACTTTTTTTGTCTTTCAGTTTAATTAAAAATATATTTTTTATTATATTACTTCTATAGAGGCAAAAGAATATAATATTTATACAACTTAAAATAGCCAATACATGCACAACATAAAATGTTGCACACAGTTTTGCTCTACAAAATGCTCATTATTTTACTTAGAAAACAAGATACAGTCATGTCCGCTTATAACAAACCTCAAGGGACCATCAAAATCGATTCGTTATATTTGGAGTTTGTAATAGGCGAAAAATTGAATATAAATTGAAGAGCGGAAATACCAACGGGAGTAAGTGCCAATTTTTGAGAAATAGAGATTTTTCGATAGAAAGTTTATAAATACCATGCTGTAGGTCTTGTCAAAAGAAACAAGTGCCATGTATACCACGGCCTCCTAGATTAGTGCGAGACTGACGCTTCTACGCGGCCCGCCACTTTGTATAATTTTTGTGATTCTGAGGCCAACGTACTTTGGCGCCATCTGTTGGGTTTTCGATAAATTATCTGTAACGTAGGCACAACTTCCTAGATTAATATTAATCCAGGAGGCCGTGGACGTACTTCAGCGCCTCTACAAACTATAAAAAAAACGCCTTGAACTAAAAATGCGGCAGGCTGCTTTGAGATGTCAGTCTCGCGTTAATCCAGGAAGCCGTGATGTATACATATAAGGTCTGGGGCCTTCCTCGGAGATGGCGGTCTCCGTATGTGCCGTAGCAATTTGAAATACAAAGGTAGTATGTGCCGTATATGACAGTTAGGGCCGGTTGCAGAAAGCAATGTTAAGTCTGGTGTTAGCTAACGTCGCATCCAAGTGAACAAAATCGCATCAAATCTTGTTTACTAATGTATTAGTTACCATAAACGTTTGAGATTTGATTCGTTTTTGTTCACTTTGACGTTGCGTTAGCTAACACCAGACTTAACGTTGCTTTCTGCAACCGGCCGTTAGTGTGTTGCCTACCTTCCTGTGTTATGTTGCGTCTTTAAGTGAATGATATGGAAGATAATCATCTCAAGAGGTATAAAAGTGGCAGTGGTTCATTTGGAAGAAACCAACCACCCAACCAATCTACCAGAACCAGTTCCCCACCCGATTAAGTGATGTGGCACTTACTACTTTCCAAAATGATGGCCTTTTTTTATTTTTAATAAGTCTATTTTTCAGAGATGTTTTGATTTATTATACCAATTATGTTTTGCGTTATGCGTTAGACTTACTGAATAAATAAAAAATAGTATTTAAAATGTTTTTTGAGTTTTATACGGTTTTTCTTAATTATCTCGAAAGTATAATTTGGGCACTTACTCCCTTTGGTATTTCCACTCTTCAATTGTATATAAAACAAAGATTATGAAGAATTCCATTTTATTATAAGTAAAGAATGTCAAATGAAATGGTTGTATATTGTATACATATTCTCTTAAGGCTGGCGTTTGGCTTATGTTGAAATAATAGGGACAGATTGATACATAGGAATCACGTATTGTCGATTCACACGCGTCGTATGAAGTTAAACAAGGCTTCATTTCAAAGACGAATGTTGGCAGATCGGCGTAAACTATTTTATAAATGGTAACAGATTCGCTTGCGCTGTAAAATTGTATTCAAAATATCGACGCTTTTGTAGGCATTTTTCATTTGTATTTCTGTCATCCAACAGTAAAATTTACTTGTGAAAAATAGAAAACAGAAACTGTAAAATAGCTTACAGGAATATACGATTTTTGATCTTTCATTTAAGACCTCAGTGAACTATTTCTGACGTTTAATTATTGATAGTACGTGATTCCTAAATAAATTCAAGCTGTTGTCATTTAGGACGAATATTACAACGCCAAATGTCGGTTATCGGTGCTGTTTTTGCAGACACCTGATAAATTTCCACATAAATAGCGTATAAATAGTTTAGGCATTGTACGACAGATGTCGTATCGTCGTTACAAAGCCATATACAAAACCAAGGTTGTAAACATGGCACGAAGTGCGTTAAATTTAGGACGTGGATATAGTCCCGTACGTGGGACCCGAAAATAAAATTTAAAGTCCCGCACGGGCGGAGTTAAAATCACGCGTTTGCCCGTTTGTCCTATGGTACGGGATTGCTAATTATTCGTTAGAATCCCGACATACTTTCATATACTTTTGCACTATAATTTCTAAAATTTTATTAGGTAGAGACGTAGGTAAATGAATATTTTAAGTTATTTAATAAAAACCGATTGCAAAACCGCTAATAATTTAATAGAAAGCTACTAGATAGAATGAGCGACAAAATATATGTTTTTCTTTTTATCTATATATTAATAAGAATTTTACACTAACAAATGCCTATAATAAATCAGTATTGTGTGATCTTCCATAAAATACAAGATACAGTATTGATTTGCAGTAATTTTGGAGGCTCTTTAATTTTTCCTTTCTTTCTTTCTTGGTAAACCAATAGCTGTTAGCGATCTTCCTCTAGGTCTACTTCGAGATTTTATTGCTTCCTAAAAATATGTGATTACTAAAATCTAAGAAATGTCCGTAAAAGTAAATGCTTATAACATACCGGCAAACAAATGTTATAATTCATTTTCTTATATGGGTATTTCGCCACTCTGCAAATTAAAATATTAAATAACGAAAATATTAACAACGAACGTTTCGAGGGACAATCTGCCCTCGTTATCAACGAATAACAATTAAAACTAACAAGAACTTATCTTTTTTTCACTGGAAGAAAAAACCAACCTCCAATGAATTTTCTGACATTGACGTCAATGTCAGAAAATTCATTGGAGGTTGGTTTTTTCTTCCAGTGAAAAAAAAGATAAGTTCTTGTTAGTTTTAATTGTTATTCGTTGATAACGAGGGCAGATTGTCCCTCGAAACGTTCGTTGTTAATATTTTCGTTATTTAATATTTTAATTTGCAGAGTGGCGAAATACCCATATAAGAAAATGAATTATGAATTCACGCCACAAAGAAGTTTCAGAGATTATCTTAAACAAATGTTATGTAAACATGATCCATCATCAACAATTTCTGAATAATTCATATCACAAACGATTTCTTCTTTTGTCTCTACAGAATGGGATTAATCGAATTATAGAATATTGTTAACATTTTCTTCGCTCATAATGTCTACCAAATTTTTGGTGCTTTGGCAATCATGTTCTACTACTAGTAGATTATTATTACTGTAATAATCGTGTTCTACAAATCCTTCGTTCAATACCAAATTATTGGTGTTTTGGCAATTACTATATACGTCGTTTTGAAAATTAATAATTTCAACTTTCTCGTGAATGCAAAGTATTTTATAACATAATACTTTAATGTTGAGTTTGCGATACTGTATAACTTGGGGCAGTGATTTTTAGCATTGTCAAGAGTTTTGCAATTTAGTTTCGAAAATTGTACTTTATTCTGTTTTTCATGTAACATTATGGCTTCATTTAATTCTTCATAACTGTTAAAGGCATCGTTTATCTTTAATTCATATGAAGTTGCCATTATCAATCAATAACGTTAATAGCAGACGACAATATTAATTAATATACATCGATGAACAGAACAGCTGACCGACACACTATAAGAACGAGGAACGGATAAGAGTACAAGAGGAAAGACCGCGCAAACGTGTGATAAAACTTCGCCCGTGTGGGACTTTAAATTTTATTTTCAGGTCCCACGTACGGAACTATATCCACGTTTTGCAATGCAATGGGAAATGCGAAATTTACAATACGGTAAATCGCGAATACGAGTGACAGTGAATGATTATTATTAGAGCTCGGATTCATAGCTGTTTTGCTATACGTAATAATTAATAGCTGAACAGAAATGTTTAGAACGAAATATGAATTATGAAGAAAACAATTGTTAAAGAATATTTATTTTTAGGTTGAAAAAGAATGTTCTTCCGCAACCGTCTTGAAAGTCATTACTACTAAAATATGTCATTAAAGTAGACGTTTCTCTTACTTTTATAACAGTTATATTATAGAGTTGTTGGGAACCAATTTGCTTTACATTGTCACAAACTCACAGTCTCTTATAAAAATATTATACAGTGTTGTACAAAAGTCTGGAACACCTGAAATATCTTGCAAAATCCTGTTTTGTGGCAAAACCGCTTGAAGGGGTCAAAAAGCATTGTAAATTTGCTATCTTTTGAAATACTCTAGAACTATATACAGTGGCGTACACCAGCAGGGTCAATTGGAGCATTTTTTTTAAATGATAACCCCAATATTTTGTTCGAGGAAGTGGAAGAGCACATCGTTTTGAGTATTGTAGTATAAAAGTTTTATGAAGTTGCATAAAGAAATTTTCGAGAAAAATGCAAATAAAGCAAGATGTTTCAGGTGTTCCAGACTTTTTACTACACTGTATAGTCGTACAATATGCAGCCTTATGGAAACGATAATGAAGATTATTAAACATAAAAAAAAATTTTTAACCTGGCTTGTTCAGCTGCTGTACGCGTTAATCGTTACTTTTGATTGTTTAGTTACAAAACCGTTGTTTTAAATAACTAAAATATTTTATAATATTAATTTTAATCAAAATTAATATTTATTTCTAACTTTGATACGGCCCTGTCGCTGGATGCGCGCCTCTAAAAAGCATTATTTTATAGATGTTTTATAAGGATCACCTAAATAGTTTAATTATCACGTTCAACACAAAACTGTTGAATGTAGATATGCAATGTATAAAAAAAAACAATTTTAAAAATAATTTGTTTGACAGTATCTTGTAATGCTTAAATAATCTATTATAAAGTGGTAATCTCATTTCCAATGTGTTAATATTTGAATAATAATTTACTGTTGAACTAATTTCAGTGACTATTTCCCGCATCTCCTATTATCCAATCAAACGCCATAATTTTCCAAAATTCAACCAATCACGTGTTTTTATAGTGGCAAAAAATCAAAATTTTTCCTTCAAATTTTATCAGTTTCTTTTACCACTTGTATCCATGGAAACCACCAAATATGTTGTTTTAAGCAATGTGGCATTTGAAAAACGTCATTAAACTGTCATTGTGAATATATAGTATAAATGTCATATTCATTGTATACTGATACAAAATTAACCCATATTTGGGAAATACTCCACGAAATGTGTTTCGGGCTCATGATTTTGCTCGAAACACATTTTACTCAAGATTTGTTGTTTTTTGGCAATGCCCTCAACAAAATAACTTTGACAAATTCCCTCATCTATAAAGTTAGTTTGTCTTGCGACATTGCCAAAACAAGAAACTTTCGCAAAACATTTTCACCGGCAAAATCATTTGCCCTTAATACATTATTACTGATAAAAATTCAGTCATTAAAATAAGTACATTTTGGCTTAAATATCATGAATCTGGGAAGTATATAGCTGGTTGAAGAAGAGAAATTATAACCCTGTATAGTGTATATGCTAGGATACCTGACTCTCGCTCAGGAGACCCGTGTTCATTTCCGCTACCGAAAACTTTTTTAAAAATTGAATTGTAGTTTATATCTTCACGTACATTACAAATAATAATGTAACAGATTAGTTTTTTACGTAATACGTATGTACTTTCTTGCTTAATTTACTACTAATGTACTTATTAAATGTTGTATTCATATATTATAGCATATATCCATTTCCACCACTTGGGGGAGTGGAATTTTAGAAATCCTCCCATTTTATTCTATGAAATATTTAGAATTCGTGAAAACACAGTTTACCCCATTTCACCCCTTAGGGGTAAAATTTCGAAAAATTATTTAAGTCGGTCTTATACTGAAATGAACCCAGAGCGAAAAAAATCATTCTAACCCCCTACCCCTTTTCGGTTTTCCGTTTGTACCGCTTTAGTAGTGAAATTTAAAAAAACTTTAAAACCCCTTTCTAAAGATTTAAAAAACACATCTATATACCAAAAAAGAATGCTCTAACTTAACAATCACAGGAGATACAAGGAGTTCTATACTTCACCCCGAATGCAGATTCGAACTTTAAGGGTTGATTAGGGTAAAATCCCGAAATGAGTTTTTAGACATTTGCATTGGATACTTATGCAAGCAAACACCAAGTCGATATTTTACCGGGTCTAAGAGATACTGACGAATTCGTGAAAACACAGTTTACCCCTTTTCATCTCTTTAAGAGTAATTTTTTCAAAAAATAATTCAAAATGTTAATTACTTCGTTACATTTTTTATTATTTACCGACAATTAGTATTTTTTAGAAATGTAAATTGGATAAAGAAAAATGTCATTTGGACAACTATAAGAAAATATTTACAGGATTTTTGTAACAGTAATTCATTAACAGGGCTAGATTAGAGTTTCTAGAAGCCATTTAAATAGCTATCAATTAGAATTGAAAAATATTTCTCCTAAAAAGCGCCTTGCATAAAAACGGAAAAATTCTGCAAACATACTACTTTTCGGTAAATGATAAAAAATCTAAAGAAGAAATTAACATTTTATATTATTTTTTCCACTTATAAATCTTTAGTCTTCACATAAAAATTTTTGATTTTAATATTAAGTCTTGGTATGTGAAATTTTAAAAATATTTAAAAATTTCAAAAATTAATAATTAGCTAAAGTTATAAAAAATAGGAGTTTTCTGGCCTGGAATTGTTTAGTTAGCTAAAAATAACACACTCTAAAAAAATCTGATTGAAATCTTACTTAGTTTCCTAAAAATAGCACTTTTTGGATTTTGACAATTTCGGAAAACTCCATTTTCTAAATAAGTAAAAATCACTCGGTATATATGATAGAGGCTAAATAGGTTTTTAGACAAGCACAAATTATTGACGTAAAAAGTTGTTTTGAAAAATCAAAATAATTTTTTTCCCATATTAGGCCGACTTTTTGGCGGTCACTGTACATAATAGATTCAGAATTTGGCAGAATCACTTGGTTCCTGTTTATTAACTAAATTTCACAGATTTCTTTGTTATAGTGACTGCAAGGCCAAGAAGCATAAAGCACCGGATTCAAGGTAAAATGAGGTTTCGATAATACACACATACAAAGGCCATGAAGCTTATTTTACTTAAAATCACAGAATAATCTTAAAATTATCTGCACCGGCAAAAACATCTGTCCGTGTTTTTGACCCACACCTGCTTAGAGCCCACCTGCTCAGCAGAGAAACAAACCCTTGCATAAGTTGAATAGCGAGGTAGAAATTATACGGTGGAAAATTCGAGTGCGTCTATATTAATACAGATACCAGCACCACACAACAGGATAAAGAAAGAGGGAAGATTGGTGAATTTTCTTCGTTTCAATCCCCAGCCTTAATAAAAACTACGTTTTTATTTTAAATTAATCTGATATTTTACTTTGTTTCTGCTTACTAGTACCTAAATACACCCCCCTGCAAAAAAAGCAGATCTTTTTTTTTAAATATATTTTTATACAACATTTTTAAATGTCTGAATAGGCATTTTAAACATATTTAAGTATTACTTAATAACATAGTGAACATATGTCACTTTTAGTAACATTTAAAATTTGTTTGTTCCGCTTAAAACAATTTATTAATTGTTTGCTGTTTTAGTCGAAGTTCCGAGACCTCATAACCAGCATTTCATGACGAATGGAAGCTGTAATAAGAGCTAGAGGTGGAAATACACAGTACTTATCAAAGTTGAACTATTTTTTGATTTTTTGAAATCAAATTGTTGTTTTTCATAATACATATTATTTCATTTTCCTGATATTTTTAATTAAAAAAATGCAAATTTTGATTATTTTCGTTACTACTTATGTCATTAAAAAATACTTAAATAAGTATAAAATGCATATTCAGACATTTAAAAATGAACTGTTGTATAAAAATAAAATTTTAAAAAAATTGTCTGCTTGTTTTGGAGGGGAGTGTATAAAAATTTATATAAAGTTCTACTTCAAAGAAATTGTTTAAAACTCTATGAGGTGTATTTTGTGATTGCAAAAAGTTACGAACACCGCCAATTATTTGTAACACCTCTAGTTATTGTTGGAACTTTTATATTTACATTGTGGTCATTTTCATCTTCTTCTTCATTGTCATCATCATAATGTTGAGCGCATGTTGAAGATAGGGATGCTACAATATCATCGTCGCTCAAAAATTCAGTACTTGGGTTTTTAAACTTGCCAATCACCATTAGTTTTCTTTTTTTGTCCCCAGCAAATTTGCCATCACCAATACAGTAATTCTGTTTTTAGATAACTTTCCACCAGCGCAACTGTCTCCTTTGAATTTTAACACGTTGAAGGACAGTTGCTGACTTCATATAGGGCTGTGTTGTGACACTAGGATATTGCAATGTAATTGTGGCTAAGAAACATGTGTTGTTTCCCAGCATGGCGCTCGCCATGCAACTAATGGAATGTTTATGTCACCTGCGACGCCTATCAGCATTCTGCGCAAGTAGGTGCGAAGAGGTAGATAACTGTAAGGGAACTCGTGTTTGTGCGACACTGATATGACTGTGTACGTACCAGTGATGACAGTAACAACTAGATTACTATTATTTTATATGGACAATTGGTCGTCGTGCAGCAGTAATATGATGCTGCTCAGCGTTAGTGTCCTTCAATGTGTTAATGTCTTGTCCAGTGTAAACTTGAAGAATAATCCTCGCTCATCACTGTTAAAAATATTGTCATCGTCATAATCTTTCTAATTGTTGGCCATTTATGTCGAAGCCAGTCTTGAACAATGTTCATATCACTGAATCTGCTTCTCCTGTAATTTATCCACAGCTGATGCTGCGTCTCTTTTTAAACCTTTCAATCCACCTTCTACTACATTTAAAATTAGAACTTCATTTTGCTTCCCAATTGATCCACTATCGATTGTAACACAGCACCACTGATGGACACATTTTTATGTCTGTGTTGAGTAAACCACTTTAGCAGACCCTGGTCCACTTCATTATGAGTGCATTTTTTTCATTTTCTTTGCAGTATTTGGCCTCCCATGAGCATGGCTAGTCAATTGTTCCCCTTTCTTTCCAAATGTTGCCAACCATCGATTTCCTCAGAGCCATTTCTGAACAGATTTCACTTTGTTTCACCCCACTTTGCAAACATTTAACAATTTCGTATTTATTTCGTAACGTAAAAGATTTACGTTTTTGCTTATGAAGCTCATTCATGATTGTAACGAATCTGCACGGAGCTAAAGTGAAACTGATTTATGCTGTGTCTACCTACATACGTATATTACGTAACAAGAGTTGTAAATGGCATATTACGCACGACTGTAAAAGTTGTGCACGAACCGCGTAGCGGTGAGTGCAGTAATTCCAGGAGTGCGTAATTGCTTTACAACTCGAGTTGTGTACTATACTTTTTCTACGACCACACTCATTTTGTTAAATGAAAAAGCAATGTTTTATGGACTGTCATATCATTACAGTCACACCACTTTAAAAATTAGGCGGCCACAATAACAGCTCTGCACCGCTTCGTACAAACAACAACTATAAAATATATGTAACTATAGTAACGGAGGACATAAATAAATCGAAGAGTGGCAAAGAAGAACGAACAAGGAATTAGCAGAACTATACAAAAAAGGAACAAGAGTACAATACATAAAACAACAAAGAATCAGATGGCTAGAACATGTGCAACACATGGAAAATAGCAGAATGACAAAGTTAGTAATGAAGACGAAACCGATAGGAGTAAGGGCTAGAGGGAGACCAAGAAACAGATGGAAGGAGGAAGTGATACGAGACCTGAAGAAAATAAGAATAGTAGATTGGAGAAGAAAAGCAGCAGACCGTGAAGAATGGAAAAAGATAACCAAGGCAATGGGTCGTCATGGCCTGTAATAGTTATTTACTATACAAGTGGGATAACAGCATCATTAATATACGTGTGTGTAAGTTACAAACGAGTGCGTAGCACGAGTTATGTAAGCACACACGTATATTAATGATGCATTATCATACATGTATTGTACAAAATTTTATCTACGACTGCCTAAAATTGAGAAAAGTGCATTAAGAGAAATGTCAGATCTGTCATTTTCAAAAATATTTTAGTAGGCAAATGTCATTATGTCATTCATTTGATACTATTTCAACTAGATAATGATGTCATTACACAACTCAGTTGCGTAATGAAACCGTTACATACCTGAATGGTGTAATGAGCTTCATTACCTAACTGAAATAGTGTCAAATGAGTGACGTAATGAGTTACTTATCCCACCGGAGTAGATAAAAGCTTATATATACAGTAACCAAAGGGAAAAAGCATTGTAACTACCAACATAATAAGGCACTAAATTCCTAATCGTGCGATCGACCCACTTTACGCACGCTGTGCATAAGAACCCGCTTACACAACTTGTAAGTTGTATAATTTTGATCACTTACAGTAGTGGCCATAGAAAAACTTATTTATTTACACATATGGGCACGTAACTCTGCGATAAACAGCGCAGTACAGCACGCATGTACATATTTAGTTCTTAAATCGAAGATGTCCTATTTTCTTTAGGATAAATTCGTTATAAGTGGTAATTTCAGTAGCTTTTCAGGCAAAATTTGGTTGGACTTATTCAGAAGTTCATTGTATGTAGGTTCATTAAAAATGGCAAAAAACAACATGTATAAAAAAAAATACCTTATGAACGTTTTGACGGTACTTTTTAATTTGTTCGTTAAAAGTGGGTGCGTTATAAGCGGATTCGACTGTTGTAAGTTTGAAACAAATCAAATCGTCAATTGTGTGATTATTACCTTTTTATCTTTATAACAGGTAGAAATATACCATCCTTTGTAAAACTAGAATAGGAAATTTAAAAGTTTAAAAGTCAACACATATTTATTATCACAATATATTAAATATTTGTTGTTCATCACACTGCACTGCCAAAAATTTTCTTTCATTAATTTGTTCTTCAATTTCTTGATGAGATACTGTATACATACCGTCCAGAATTCATTTTGTACAGTTATACCTTTAAAAACCGATGCCCTATTTAAATATTCTTTTAAGATTGTATCAAATTCTTGAAAAAATATATTAACTCTCGGAAAACTACAGTTTTAAGAGTCCTAATATCGGATGAAAATATAGTGGTAGGATAAATGAAAATATTTTTAATTATAGAATAGCTCTCGATGGTTTAGAAGCACGAGCCTCTGAGCCCCTAAAGAGCAACCACCCCTGTCTCATTCTTCAGAAGAATTCAAAGCAGCCATTATTAATTATGTGAAATTTTCTAGTTTTTGATGTTTTACTAACGTACAGATTTTTCTTATACATGTATGTATCATTTGATAGTAATTGCTGCTGCGCCGAAGAAAACATAGCGGCAACATAGGTGTAACAATATCTGCCATCATTTTATATTATTATAAACCAAAATTCCTTTGTTAGACAAAGACCTTCCGCAACATAAGCCAATTTTTGTAATATGTGACCGGTTTTGATTTTTAAAAATTTGTTTAATCTTCAGTTTTCACTCTGCTGCTGATTTTTATATTTAACATACTGCGCTTCATCCGTGTCTGCATAATTTCCAAGTTTTGTTAAAATGCAAGTAAATAGTATGCAAGAATAAATACTTTTCATTTTAATGTTATGAGTCCAGAACTAGTTCCATGCCACTTTAATTCTCCTTCGAATCTGCTTCTAAAACTCAACTTTAAATAAGGACTGTGGAATTGGTAAAAAAATTCGACTCAAGACTTCATTTAATAGTTTGAATCCGACTCTGACTTCCGACTCCGATTCCGACAGTACTAAAATATTGATAACCCCCCAACCCTTCATAACTTTTCATCTACCTGATATACTTTACCGGCTCATGAGGAATTTTGTAAGATTTGATGAATGCGGTTGATTATTACAAATTACATAATTATAATCTTCTTTAATATTTGCTATTTAGTAATCATAAATTAACAATAACAACGTAATGGAACGTTAGGATGCGATTGTTTAAAATTAAGAACAAAAAATTAAACACTTTTAAGTAGATTAAATATCAGAATGATTACACTTTAGTTTAGCATAACATACATCTAAAAATTAGTTAATGATAAATGCAACCCTACACCACAAGGTAATGGAGTTTTTTTGACAATAGATGTGTATATTATATCCTATTCAGTAATTTATTAAGCATCTAAACGAATAACTTAACAATATTATGAAATTGCATATCTGTTATACCAGTGAACGTTCATAACATATTTTGTTCTGAATGCTCACTGGTAGAACGGTTTACCAACATCTTTTGAAAAACTGGAAATTAATTATTGATGAAAATATTTTCTTTCTGTTGCCTGGCATTTCAAAGAATAACAGTATTACAATACAAATCAAAAAATTTGTTTAATGAAATAAATATCGCAAACTTAAATTTCTTATTTCATCAGTTACAAAGTATTTGCAATGAGCCTGCTAGTTTTAATTAAAATGGTATCCCCCTTGAATTTGATTAGTATATGATATAGGTGTAGTCAATTACACCCTGTATACGGTTTTTTTTTTAAATTATATAATACTTACAAAGTTCAGCAAAGTCCCAAGTTATGGCTTGTCAATTTACATCACTTTAGACTACAGAGGTTTTCATTTGCTACCATTCCTCAAAGTGTTGGCGTTTGCTTTGAAGACGAGTCTTTTTAACAACATTGTAATACCATCTAATACCTTTCGTTGGGAGTCAAGTTGTTAAGTCATTTTGCTATTTCAGATGCTTAATTGCATTTCACGCCGTTAGTTAGGTCATTTTGGTATTTTGAATAGCCGCCTAAGCTTAGAGCAGCGCGCCCGTATGCTAAGCCCTTTTAGCTCTTTATTTGGCTCCATCGCCTAATTCCAGAATCTCGATTTCGCACATAGTTAGCCTAAAAAGCAGTATTTGTCGTCGGTTGGAGCTCTCCTCTGATGGCGTTTTTCTGAATTTTGAATAGCACGCTGTGGCGGCGTGATACCAGCGTGGCCCGCATTGGTTTGTTTCATTTAGCACGCTGTGGCGGCGTGATACCAGCGTGGCCCGGATTGGTTGGTTTCATTTCATCGCCTTGCGATTCGCTGTGGTTTAGTCACGTGGCAGGACGCGGCCAAGGTGACCTTTGCTAACGCTTCCCTCGGGGCATTCAGCCGAGAGTCGTCGTTAAAACAAGAGGTCGGATAGTGTATGTGAGTTCGTGCGGCGCTCCCGCCATTATGGCGGGGGCGTCAGTCGTTTTCCCGTCGGGTGCTGCTTCAGCAGTTATGTTGCGGGCGTTTTCGCCTTAAGGGGAGTCTTCCAGAGCCCGTGGCAGAGAGCGCTTGTGTGTGGTGGTGGTGATTCGAAATTTGTCGAGGGATCTTCGGCGTAACGTGGGTGTTTTGGAGCCCAGTTCCTGCTACTATTAGTGAGGGGTCGTGCCCCCTTCATCTCGACCTACGAGGATTTGGTTCAGCAGAACGAGTGAGGCCCCCATTATTTTCGTCGTCCCGTTGTACGCGTCTTGACGCGTCCCCCGTCGCCATTGAGGCGGTTATGCATTCACCCCCTTTCGCCGTTGTAACACCGAAGGTACCTACCACCTACGATTGCAGCTCGTCGCAACTCAGCTGTACCAGGCTCCCTCGCCGCCCACGCATTAAGGTATGTGCCTTTAACCTGATTACCGCTGTGAACGCGAGTGTTACTCATTACTATTCACTACTACGCTAATGTATTCATTCGGACCGCAGACAGTTCAGGCCGTGAAGGCTAATGTAAATCGTCGCTGCCCTTGCATAAGGCAATGTGTATCTTTGTACCTATTATTGCTGTTCACTAATGTTCAACATCTGTCGTTAAGCTTAGAGCGCGCGTGCCAGCTGGTGCCCTTAATTATAGAGTAAAGTTAGACACAGGGCGACGCATTCTGCTACCCCATTGTAACTCGAAGTGAAATATATGATTGGTTAGTTAAGGGAACTATTGTTTGTTTCGGTTTGTGCATGTTCTGTTACAGATAGACGCCCCTTTATTGTACGAATTATTGTACGACGGAACGAGGAAGCTGTGAGCGTGCAGGTGAGTGAGACAGCTGCGTAGTCGTGGTCGGATGGACACCTAATCACAATCCTTGCTTAAGGCAATCCCGAAGTTGTTGTTTGACCTTGCAACTCTTGAATAATCTTATTGGCGGAGTATTTTTGCATGCTTCGCTCCCGTCTAACCGTCCAGGCCCGGTTAGCCGGGTTACGACAGGCTTGGTGGCGCCCTCATAATTTCGACATACCCTGTATATATTATGCCACATCGCGCTTGCCCAGAACGTATCGTGTGACTCACGCCCGACTCCCTGAGCGTTCCAGCCGTGGCCTATTAGCCTATTTCGAACCGATTTCAGGGCAAGTGTGTCATGTTTTCAGGACTGATTCCGTGGTGCGATGCTCACCTTGGGTGGGTGTCGTAAAGTCCTTTTTATACCGTAACAGGCTAATTTTGGCGGCCCAATCGCGTGGGGCTTGTTGTTTGTTGTTGTTGTTGGACGGTAGTAGTCTCGTTAAGCCCACTCGTTGTACGTCTTAATTTTGGCTATTCCAACGTCTGAGGCCTTGTATGTTTGTTTTTCTTATTAAGCCACCCGTTGTGCCTTGATTTTGGCTATTCCAACGTTTGGAGCCTATTGGTGCACGACAACGCTCGACCTCATTTTGGGGTTTCCTTTTTTTTTTGCGCTGTGTGTCTTAATTTTGGCGCCCGCCTCTGGGGCATTTTAGGCATTGTAGCCTTGTTGTGTCATGTATATTGTTGTCGCAAATGTTTTTTTTCGTCATTTCGAAGTGGTATGGACTGGCAAACCGTTTTTTTTTCTTAGTAGAATAGTTTACCGAGCTTCTTTTCTTGTTTTCTATTTGTCTTTTCCTGTTTTCTTCTGTTTTCTATATGTCTTTTCTTGTCTTTTCCTGTTCTTAGTTTATTTTCATTAGTTTTCTTGACCGTGTATATGTTTTTTCTTAGTTGTCATTTGTCTTTACGTTTCTTTTCTTGTTTTCTACATGTTTTTTCTTGTCTTTTCTTATTTTCTATTTGTAGTTTTGTGTTTTCTTGTTGTTTATCGCCTTTTTGAGTTTTCTTTTTGTGTTTTTCCATGTCTTTTCATATTTTGAGCATCTTTTTCGTAATTTTTACCGTCGTTTCTTGTTTTTCTTAGCCAGTTCATACTACCGAGATCTCTTGTTGCATTTAGTGCAGATTTTATCCCGTATTAGTCGGATTTAGTACCAGATGTTGTTGAGTGAAGGTACCGACATTGTTTTTTTTAAGTCTTTTCGAAGGCTTAATTGGGAGTTTCGATTCCCTGTCGTTTACATTGTTTAGCCTTGGGCTAAGTTGACACTTTTGTTGTACCGAACTGACGTTTATCGATTTTGACGTTCACGTTATCGAGGTTTATCGATTTTGACGTTGATGATTACCGATTTTGACAATTTTTTTTTTGCTATCGTTTGGTGTTGTACCGAGTTGATTTTTGGTAAACAGGTTGGAATTCATTCTCGCCTTCTTGACCGTGTTTTGTTTTGTTGATAAGTTTTGGTGTGTTGTTGGTGTGCTTGGGGAGATTCGCTCGTGCGGTTATTACGTCCCTCAGGCCATCTTCTTAGTTGGTTTGGTGTAGTTATTTTCGTTTGGCCTTTACCTCATACTCATTATTATCATGTACCGCCCAACTTGGTTTACCGACTTCTTCGTGGACACCCCTAACAGTTATCGCAGTGTTTTGTACACTTACCGTTAGCATTTAACGAGCTTTTACCGCTGGTCAGAATGTTTCGTACCTGTTGACGTTTTGTTGTCATTTACCGTACCCTTTTTGACTGATGACGTCATGTTGTCAAGTATCGTGTTCTTTGTGAACAGTTTCGTTGAAGCTTCTGAGCTTTGTGTGGCGGTAATGGCCTGCTGTCCGCATGAGGTTTCTTGAGTGGAAAGATTTTGAGTATTTAAAGGTTTTTGACTTTTTTTTTTGTAGTGATGCCCTGTTGTTTTCGTGGCCTAGCGCTCTTTTACCGTACCGTTGGCCGTCGCCATTTTCAACCACCTGTGTGGGATTACATAAAGAGAGCGTGTTTCTGGTCATTTTGTTTCGTGCGGACCCTGTCGTAGTAAGGTAGTCCCTTTGGGCCGCATGGATTTCTGAAAAGGATTTATTGGGCATGCGTCATCGAACGCCTACACCCTTGGAGACTTGGTTCTTCGTGATTTTCTTTTGGTGTTCGGTGCTGGAGTCATTTTCGAGCTCGCGCTTTGCGGTTTAATAGTCGACTTGGCTCCGGCATCGGCATCGATTGAGGATTTCGGTGGACTGAGTTTTTCCTATTCCTGATTATGACTATTTTTGACAGTTTCTGTCACAACCAATTCCCTTTTTTTTTGGTGGTTCATCCTCTTCTCTTGGGTACTCATACCAGTTGTGGGATCCACACAATGCGCCGATCTCGTGACGCGCAGCGTGCCCTCTTCAGGTAACCCTTGGGTGGGATTTTGGACTTCCATTTCTATACCCCCCCCCCCTCCCTGTGTTCTTTTGGAACGGTTGGTCGGAAGTGTCCACAGGTGTAAGACTTGTTTGTACCCGATTTCGACAAAATTTACGTATTTTCTACTGGCGTATCCAGTCTTTCTTCTTCCTCTTCTCTCTTCCCACCTTTGCACCCTATCTGGTGGCCAGTGTGCGTAATCCCTTTGGGGGTGCACTCTATCGTATCGAATGTTTTTTTTTGTGTTTTGTTTCGTTCGTTTTTCGCTGTTGCGTTTTCGTTTAAGTTCTCGTTACGTTGTCGCAAAATGCCTCGTTGTTTTATAAGAGACTTCGGGGAACTCTCTTTCAAGTAAGGGGAGTGTTAAGTCATTTTGCTATTTCAGATGCTTAATTGCATTTCACGCCGTTAGTTAGGTCATTTTGGTATTTTGAATAGCCGCCTAAGCTTAGAGCAGCGCGCCCGTATGCTAAGCCCTTTTAGCTCTTTATTTGGCTCCATCGCCTAATTCCAGAATCTCGATTTCGCACATAGTTAGCCTAAAAAGCAGTATTTGTCGTCGGTTGGAGCTCTCCTCTGATGGCGTTTTTCTGAATTTTGAATAGCACGCTGTGGCGGCGTGATACCAGCGTGGCCCGCATTGGTTTGTTTCATTTAGCACGCTGTGGCGGCGTGATACCAGCGTGGCCCGGATTGGTTGGTTTCATTTCATCGCCTTGCGATTCGCTGTGGTTTAGTCACGTGGCAGGACGCGGCCAAGGTGACCTTTGCTAACGCTTCCCTCGGGGCATTCAGCCGAGAGTCGTCGTTAAAACAAGAGGTCGGATAGTGTATGTGAGTTCGTGCGGCGCTCCCGCCATTATGGCGGGGGCGTCAGTCGTTTTCCCGTCGGGTGCTGCTTCAGCAGTTATGTTGCGGGCGTTTTCGCCTTAAGGGGAGTCTTCCAGAGCCCGTGGCAGAGAGCGCTTGTGTGTGGTGGTGGTGATTCGAAATTTGTCGAGGGATCTTCGGCGTAACGTGGGTGTTTTGGAGCCCAGTTCCTGCTACTATTAGTGAGAGGTCGTGCCCCCTTCATCTCGACCTACGAGGATTTGGTTCAGCAGAACGAGTGAGGCCCCCATTATTTTCGTCGTCCCGTTGTACGCGTCTTGACGCGTCCCCCGTCGCCATTGAGGCGGTTATGCATTCACCCCCTTTCGCCGTTGTAACACCGAAGGTACCTACCACCTACGATTGCAGCTCGTCGCAACTCAGCTGTACCAGGCTCCCTCGCCGCCCACGCATTAAGGTATGTGCCTTTAACCTGATTACCGCTGTGAACGCGAGTGTTACTCATTACTATTCACTACTACGCTAATGTATTCATTCGGACCGCAGACAGTTCAGGCCGTGAAGGCTAATGTAAATCGTCGCTGCCCTTGCATAAGGCAATGTGTATCTTTGTACCTATTATTGCTGTTCACTAATGTTCAACATCTGTCGTTACTTTGTACCTATTATTGCTGTTCACTAATGTTCAACATCTGTCGTTAAGCTTAGAGCGCGCGTGCCAGCTGGTGCCCTTAATTATAGAGTAAAGTTAGACACAGGGCGACGCATTCTGCTACCCCATTGTAACTCGAAGTGAAATATATGATTGGTTAGTTAAGGGAACTATTGTTTGTTTCGGTTTGTGCATGTTCTGTTACAGATAGACGCCCCTTTATTGTACGAATTATTGTACGACGGAACGAGGAAGCTGTGAGCGTGCAGGTGAGTGAGACAGCTGCGTAGTCGTGGTCGGATGGACACCTAATCACAATCCTTGCTTAAGGCAATCCCGAAGTTGTTGTTTGACCTTGCAACTCTTGAATAATCTTATTGGCGGAGTATTTTTGCATGCTTCGCTCCCGTCTAACCGTCCAGGCCCGGTTAGCCGGGTTACGACAGGCTTGGTGGCGCCCTCATAATTTCGACATACCCTGTATATATTATGCCACATCGCGCTTGCCCAGAACGTATCGTGTGACTCACGCCCGACTCCCTGAGCGTTCCAGCCGTGGCCTATTAGCCTATTTCGAACCGATTTCAGGGCAAGTGTGTCATGTTTTCAGGACTGATTCCGTGGTGCGATGCTCACCTTGGGTGGGTGTCGTAAAGTCCTTTTTATACCGTAACAAAGTGTAAAATAACTTTTTTGTAATACTACATTATTGTATTTTAACCGAACTAAACAAACACAAGTTATTCATAACAGCCACCGGACGTTAAAGATCACATGATTTTTAAATTATGTTTAATAAATTGTTTTTAAAGGGTATTTCCATTACGAAAATCTTGATCGACACACAACCGATACGCAAAAAACAGACTTTGTTGATTATAAACCTCGGCTATCGCCTCGGATTACAAAATTCAACCGTGTCCGTTATTGATATGATATATTTTTGTTAGTGGACTAGAGGACAATAAAAATTCTTTTACTGAATAGCTCCAAATGAGTCAAAAAGTTTCGTATTATATTTCATACCATAGGTCAAAACCGAGCTACTGGTATTTCATTATCTGCCGACTACTTTATTCATTTCTGATCGTCGAATGAATATCAGACAAATCTAAAAGAACAATGTGATACTTTCTACGCTATACGCATAGTGATATTTAGATTTGGTATAATATTTAAAGAGAGGTGTATTTCAATCATTTTCATTATTATAGTTTATTATTTGATTATCTAGAATATTTACTTCTGTTAATGTTTGATATCATAATACCATATAATTTAAACAATCATGTGGATTATATCAATCTCTACTCAGAACAAATGACTTATAAATTATAGCATCAATTTGGAAAAATTATATTTCTTTGAAAAATATTCCTCTAAATTAAAAATACAATTTATTTTTTATAATATTCACATTTTGGCATATTGTTTCAATTTAAAAACTTTCTACATAGGTTTGTTGCTAATACAAATCATCACACTATATTAGGTTGATGCATAAGTTTGTTCATACCGTTTTTGACAACTTCCTCATGTCCAAACTATCGGATTTCTCCAGTGTGAAAACGAATAACTAGAACGTTGGGAGTCAATCATAAACAATATAGATATAGTGTATACATATTGTACAAATAGTTATCAAATCATACTTTTTTTTATAAATTTGTAGTTTGTAGCAAATGAGTAAAGAAAGTTGCTTTCATACGTATTGTACATGTTATTTTTTTGCATAATGATCTCTTGTAACTCAAAATTTGGTCGACTGCAGAATTTGTAACTGTTAAATTGACAATTCACCATTTCAATAAAATAGTTTAAAAAAGTGTTTCCTTCCTTATGATTTTTTGTTAAAAACAATACTTTCTTCACGATTTTTTGTTAAAAAAAGACAACTTTCATAATTACTTTGCAAAAAAAAATTATTGATTAGCATATGTATTTTGTTTATTTCCAAGTTTAAAGCGCCGACTAATATACGAGTTAGTTACAATATTTATCCGTTGATCGTATATTATTAATTTGAAGAAAATCTAATTTTATTCCATGAAAAAAGTTTGACACATAAAAGTTTTTACATTAATGGTACCGGGTGACCATAAATGGTTGTGATTTTTTTCTTAGGTTGGCACTGTTTATGTTGGTGGCACTTTAAGTCTATGTTAAATTCGAGGTTAGCAGGTTAGGCTTCGCATCAGTCGAATTTGACATAGACTTACAGTGCCACCAACATAAACAGATTTTTAAAAATCGTTCATTAATAAAAAATCATTCATTAATAAGGGTCATTAATAGACAATTCTCTATGCATTAATGAAACCCATAAATAAACGATCAACGGAAAAAGTACTTTATCCGCAAACGTCACAAAAGTGACAACTTATTTGTCTTTATTGACAAGGTAAAAGTGTCACTTTATCTGCCTAAGCAGACAAAATAGCGACTTTTGCGTACTTTTTCTGCCTAAGCACACAAAATGATTGCTCTCTTTCTTTCTTTCTATGTTTGTTCGCCATCTCCTCCGAAGATACTGGACCGATTAAATTGTATGATGGCTTAAAATTTTGCTAATTTTTAGAATTAGTTCGTAGGCCGGTTTTTATTTTCAAAAAAGTACGAAAAAGTTTTAATTTAAATAAACCTTTAAGCAGCGGATCGGAGCATCTGTCGCCTTGGGTTATGGTGTGACAGCTGCTGTGGCCGTGTGCTATTAGCACGGGTGATTCAGCATGTTTATATATCATTACAGTTGCGCGTTATCTGAACAACAGAGGTTGGCGCAGGGGTACAGTGCTAGCCTGAAATTTACTTGAATACGTTTGCGGATAAAATAGTATATGTTATTCGGAGTAAAAGTGACTTTATGTGGCTTAGCTGAATTATTTGCCTCACTAACGTTCGGCTAAATAAACTTCAGCTTCGCCACATAAAGTATCACTTTTACTCCTAATAACATAATCTACTATTTACTTCCTAGGAACTAAAAGTAACTTCCATTTGGTCGGCTGTGGATCTAGTTGTCATAATGATATTTAATGAGAAATGTCAGAAGTAATCAATCATCTCAAATTTTGAATATTTTGTACTTTTCTAGGTTGCGGAAAAAACAGTATGTGTTATTCAGATTAAAATTGGCTCTGTTTGACTTGCAGTTTTTGCGTTTTTCTGAGACGTCGGAAATAAAAAAACATAGCGTTTAAAACGTATGCCTTATATTACAGTGAAATTCAAAAAGATTACATTTTATGTGTAAACATTTATAAAGAAAACTATAGTTATCTTGTTATATAAAAATTGATGCATTTCTACAGTGACCGTCAAAGTTGGCATCATATGGGAAAAATTTTTTTTTTTACAAAAATACTTTTCACAGCAATAATTTGTGCTTGCATAAAAACCTATTTAACTCCTATCATATATACCGAGTGATTTTTACTTAGAAAATCGAATTTTTCGAAATTGTCAAAATCCTAAAAGTGCTATTTTTCCAAATTTATTAAGATTTTAATGAGATTTTTTTAGAATGTGTTAGTCTTACCTAACTGAACAATCTCAAGGCCACAAAACACCTATTTTTCTTTAACTTTATCTAAAATTTAATTTTTCAATTTTTTAAATATTTTTCAAAAGTTCACATCCCAACACTTAATTTTAAAATTCAATTTTTTTTAAGTGACGACTAAAGATTTATAATTGGAAAAAATAATATTAAATGTTGATTACTCCTTTAGTTACCGAAAAGTAATGTTCCCATACTTTTTACGTTTTTGATGAAAGGTGCTTTTTAGGAGAAATATTTTTCTATATCTATTTAAATGGCTTCCAAAACTAATCTAGTCTGTTAATGAATTACTGTTACAAAAATCTTGTAAATGTTCTTTTACAATTGTCTAAATGAGGATATATTTGTTTATCCAGTTTACATGTTCTAAAAAATCTCCTCATTTAAACAACTGTACAAAAACGTTTACAGGATTTCAGTAACAGTAATTCATTAACAGGGCTAGATTAGAGTTTTTAGAAGCAATTTAAATAGGTATTAATTATCATTGAAAAATATTTCTTCTAAAAAGCACCTTGCATCAAAAACGTAAAAATTATACCAACATAGTACTTTTCGGTATATAATAAAAAAACTGAAAGTGTAATTAGCATTTTATTTAATTTTTTTCCAATTATAAATCTTTTAAGTCTTCACCGAAAAAAATTGAATTTTAAATTTAGCCTTCGTATTTGAATTTTTGAAAAAAACTTTACAAACTGAAAAATTAAATTTTTGCTAAAGTTTCAGAAAAATGGGTGTTTTCTGGCCTTGACATTGTTCAGTTAGCTCAACCTAACAGTCTCTAAAAAATCTCATTGATATCTTACTTAATTTTTGGAAAATAGCATTTTTCGGATATTGACAATTACAAAAAACTCCATTTTCTAAATAAGTAAAAAGCACTCGGTATATATGGTAGGTGTTAAATAGGTTTTTAGACATGTACAAATTATTGTCATAGATTTTTTGAAAAATCAAAATTCACATTTTTTCCCATATGATGCTGACGTTTTGACGGTTGGTCACTGTATATTGATTTTTTTATTATACATCTTGTACTCCCACTTTTTTTGTTAATATATCCAGCTAGTACAAACTTAAATAAAGAGAGCTTACCTAGCCTTAACATCTTCCTTGGCCTTTTCATTTCGTTTTTTGAATTTCGCAAATTCATCTTCAGACCCAGAATCGGACAGCTTACCAGTTAAAAGTTTATCCTTACGCCACTTACCCTCTTCTTTTTTCTTTTCTACGTCGCTTACGCTGTCATCAGATGCTTGGCTCTTGTCCTAAATTGCAACAAACAAATTAACAAATATGTAAATCTTACAAATTGATTAATTTTTTATTGTTAAATAATCTCACCTTTTTTTTGTCATCCTTGTTCTTCTTACTGGTTTTTTTAGACTTCTTACTCTCTGAAGCACTTTCATTTGAAGATGCATCACTACTAGAACATATACCGTCCTATAAATGTTATGTATAATAGTAAAAATATTTTTTTTTAATTTTCTCCTACAAACCACAATCATTTTTTCTATTTGATCATTGTCATCTTTATTTATAAATTCTTTTGAAGATGGAGCTGCAGCAGCTTTGGTTATTTTCGATTTGATATCATCTGTGCTTGAAGAGGCTTCCTCATCGGATGAATCAGCGCTAGATGGATGAGAATTGTGAGATGTTTTTCGTTTGCGTTTTGACCTTGGTTTAATATTTTCGGTATCGGAAGATGTGCCTTGCTCATCCTTTTTTCCTGATCGACGTCGGCGCTTTTTTAAGTTGTCCAAGTCTGTTAGTCTGTAATGCAATATAAAAGAAAAAAATGTTGAAAATCAAGAATCTAAATGAAATAATGTGTTAACACACAAGCAAAAACTGTAGAAAATCACAAATCTAAATGAAATGTGTTGATAACACACAAGCAAATAAAAAAAGCATATTTATTATTAAACCTATAAAAATAGAAAAAATAATTATACCGACCTTTTAATTTCATCTCTTTCGATTTTCTTTAAATAAAATTTTTTTAACTTGTGACAAGGAATACGTGGTAGAGGTACATAAGCTTCATATGAAAATTTCTTATCACTTTGAGCATCGATAATAAGACTTTCTTTTGTACTATTTCGACTTCTTCCTTTCCTCTTCGTAGATTTATTCTGAACAGACTTTTCTGATCTCTTAGTAGTTGTACCGATATTGTCAGATTCATCAGAATTGCTCATATCTGATAAACTTTCGCAATCTAATGTTTTCTTAGATCTAATATGTTTAGATATTTGTTTATTAGAACTTTTCTTGGCTAATGATTTGGAGTCCGTTTCGTTAGACTTGCCTTTAAAATTTTTACTTGATTTAGTCTTTTCTTTAGCTACATTTGCAATAGAATCTGAATCACTTTCTGAAATTGTAAAGGTCTCCTTAGGCTCTTTGCGATTATTTTTGAGTGTGGAATCATCCTTCTTTCCTTTACTTTTCTGTTCCTTCTGCGCTAAACTATTCTTCTTTCTATTTGTACTCTTTTGCATATCATCTTGATCAGAATCTGATATAACACATATTGAGTCATTAAGACCATTATTTCTGGTAGGGCTTGGTGATTTAAGATGTGATACATTTGGCATAATCAGTTTCTTAATATCAACACATTTTATAAATACTTTTGTCTCTGCAGATGTGCTTTTATCAGACGCTGCCTCAGCATCTATACAATTTTCTGTATCTCCACAAGCTGTATCGTCATCTTGATTTTGAAAAGTATTAGCACCAGGTTCAATTTCATTTGTATTTAGTTCAGCTTCGTCATCTTGATTTTGAAAAGTATTAGCACCAGGTTCAATTTCATTTGTATTTAGTTCAGCTTCTTTTTCATTTAGTACAGTTTCTTTTTCATTTGGTACAGTTTCTTTTTCAACTGACTTATTTTCTTCATTCAAGTTTGTTTCCTTTTCAGACAATTCAGTTTCTTTTTCATTTGGTTGTAATTCTTTTTCATTTGGTTGTAATTCTTTTTCATTTGACTCTTTTCCACTGGATGCCAGTGTATTTGTATTACTTATAGTTTTTCCCTCCTCTACTACCACTTGGTCTACAGGTTTATCTTTACTTGCATCGTTAACTAATGGACTACCTGCTTCAGTTGAAGCCGAATCATCGGTCGTAGATGGTTCGCTCTTCCAAGATTGGTAATTCTCGTCAAAGTACTTATCAATTTTAACTACTTGACTCTTTAAAGAATCAACGATGGTCTTGGTATCTGCGACAATTTTGTCAACCTCTTTCTGATCTTTAAAGTTCGCTACCTTACAAGACTTCTCTACTTTCTTCGAGTCCCTAATTACACTTTCCATATTTGAGATGTCTTTAAAAACTACTTTTAAAACGTGAAAAGGGTTATTCTTGCCCATTCTGGTATGTACGTGAATTAACTTGCAACTGTAATAAATAAAATAGGAATATACTTACACAGCTAATTTCTTCATGACTAAACGTATACGACGAAACACGGCAAAAGTATTCAAATAATGCAATACAATATTTTACTAACACAGCTTCTCCGGCAAATGTTAAGCACGCTCTGTAATGACTGCAATAACGGAGGGAAACGACTACACCAGTTTATGTTGTTATTGTATAAATACTGTCATTTTTCCCGCGCGTTAAAACAATTGTCGAAATTACTGGCCGTTTTTTAGTGACAAGTGACAGCTTGTTCAACGTAAAATTATTAGTACTGCATAATTATTTGCTTATTTTAAACGTTTACCTTATAAATCCTCAAAAACTAATTCATTACAATAAAATCACTTATCCTGCAGCCATACTTGATAACTAGGCAACATAGAGTAGAGCAATCGTCTTTGTTCGGTTGGCATTTGAGCACAACTTTTTGTTATTATATAAAATACTGACAAATTCCACCAACTGTAAAAATTAAATAGAACTAAGTCACTTCATATACAGGACAATTCGAAACTAATAACCTACATTACAGTTTTATACAGTGATTGTGAACATTTTAAAATTTATATCCTAGTTTTCCTACGAGTTACGTAAGACTTTCAAAAGTTATATATTAACAAAAAATAATTCATTAACTACAATGCTAGTCAGAAATACGTCACATGAGCATATTTAAAACAGAATGTATTAGGTATTATGTTTTTTAAACGGGTTAAATGGTTGTGATTTTTATTCTTAGGTTAGGTTTTGCGTCAGTTTTAACACAGACTGGCGCAAAACATAACCTGCTAACCTCGAATTTGACATAGACTTACAGTGCCACCAACATAAACAGTGCCAACCTAAGAAAGAAAATTACAACCTTTTTTGGTCGCCCATCATTTTTAACAGTTTTCTTTATAGTGGGTGGACATATACCGGGTGACAATGAGACTAGGGCCATGTATATATCTTCTTTATTTATGAATCGATTTGGATAAAATTTTTATACCAAGATACTACACATAATTTCTGATCGGCCGATAGATATAGTCAAAATGGCTGACTTCCGGTTTTACCGGAAATGATACTAACTTTGATTTTTTTAAATGGAATACCCTGTATATTTTATATTTTTCTGAATCTACGAGTCAAATTACATATAATAGTGTTGTCAAATTTCAATTTTTTAAACAAAAAAATTATTTCTTAATTTTTCTAGTCATTAGATAGAAAATGTAATTACTAAAGCTAGGATAGTTAGGCAAAATAAAGTCTCGAAAAGGCAGGCAAAAAGGCAAAATAAAAGATTTAAAAAAGCACTAAAAAGGCAAAAATAAAGTAAAAAAAGGCAAAAATAAAAAAATGCAAAATTAAAAGAAGTTTAACTGAGAAATACAATCGATGCACTTCACAAATCACAATGTTAACACATTCAAAAATTGTGACAAACTGGCTGATTCAGTAGAAAACTTTCCCCTGACAATACTGGTACCTTCATTAAAATTAATCTCAAGAAAATAATCCTTCTGAGAAATTTTCAACCCGTAACAATATAGGGTTAAACCCACTAAACCTCTTACCTGTAAGTGCTTGGGAATAATACTTTTCACAATTTATTTCAGAAATTTAAAATGTGCACTTTCTTGGAAAATTGCTAGTACATTCTTTTTAAATTGAAAATGTAAGAACTAAATTTCTTAAAATTCTAATTTAATATATCATAAAAGGCACCAAAAGGCAAGAAAAATAGGAAATTCCTCAAAAAAGGCAGAATCCTTAAAAAGACGCAAAAAAGGCAAAATAAAATTTGCATTTTTGAATTTCACGCATTCTAAAACAGATTTAAAATTGGGTCTGCCTTTTATCCTTCCATTTACTAAAAAAGGCAATTTGCCTAACTATCCTAGCTCTAGTAATTACCAATCACGATATGCATCATTCACTACTTTATATTTATCTGAAACTGAAACTTAATTAATCAATAATTTTTTTAAATATTTTTACGTAATAACTAATAATACCTAAGCAAATTTGGCAACACAGTTGTATGTAATTTAAGTCGTAGATTCCTAAAAATATAAAACATATAGAGTGATCTATTTAAATAACCAAAAAATAAGTAATTAATTAATTTTCAGTTTCAGATAAAGATAAAGTAGTGCATAATGCATATCATTAGATTGGTAATTACATTTTCTATCTAATGGCAAGATGGCCCTTAGTAGGGCCATTTAAAATAAGTGACTTTTTCTTAAAAACGGGTTTAGTAAATTATAGTCTTTTATTAAAGGTTTGTTATTGACCTTATTGATAATATAGCTATTATTAAGAGTTGCTAGAGTCAATTAGAATAGATTTTTCTAAATCAAGGCCTTCTATGGTAAAAAATAAAAATAAAAAAAAATTTTTTGTTTAAAAAAGTTGAAATTTGGCATGACTATTATATGTACTTTGACTCGCAAATTCAGAAAACACAAAATATACAGGGTGTTCTATTTAAAAAATCAAAGTTGGTATCATTTCCGGTAAAACAGTAAGTCAGCCATTTTGACTATATCTATCGGCCAATCAGAAATTATTGTATCTTCGTATAAAATTTTATCCAAATCGATTCATAAATAAAGAAGATATAAGCATGGCCCTAGTCTCATTGTCACCCGGTATATCTGATATCACATTACCTTTGGAATCAACACCGCCTTATTAAAGTGATAAATCCAACTAAACTAAATGTCATTAAGGTCATCACAACTAAATTCCGATCTGTCAAAAATTATTACAGATTGCAACATAAGTATTAAAGTAATGGAGTTAGAACAGGAGGTTTTTATAATCGAGTCGCATTTTAAAAATGGTGTCAATAAAGGTAATGAGTGGGTATATTCCATGGAAGCATGTATCAAAGAATGTAGAGCTCGATTTTTATACCACTACATATGATGACCATATTCTGCGACAGAAAATTAACAGGACTGTTGTGCGTTTTAGAGAACCCGGCAGCGTTGCGAAAAGAAAAGGTTCAGGTAGGCCCCCAAATGAACCAAGAAATTGTGAATGACATTCAGAAAAGAATTATTCAAAACACACATTTTAACATGAAAATTGTCAGCTGAAGCAGAAGTAACTAGAAGTACTTGCCAGAAGATATTAAAATGCAGATTAAAATTACATCCTTATAAAATTTCTGTATATCATCAATTACATGTTCATGATTTTACAGCACGTCTAAATTATTGTCAATGGTTCCAGCAAACATTTAATTACTGATCAGTTACTGGATAGAACCTTTTCAGCGACAAAGCCTGGTGTAACTTACCTTAGTCTGAGACCCAGCGACAAAAATAGTTACATCATTTCATTAAAAAAATATTTCCTCTTACTATATACTCTCTTAACGTAGCTGATAATTAATTCGGAAGTCTGCCTGATTTTAGGTGCTGGAAAAAGTAGAGATATACCTATTTCTTCTGTTCCTTCGGAAAAGTATGTTTAGTTATGTGAAACTGACCTGAAAATGTGTCACCTATCCTTTTTAAATTAGGTTATAATTTTGTATCTCTGACAAACATTTTTAGCTATACGTGTATTTGTTAAATGTCAAAAATTATAACCTAGTACCTGACATTTTGTCAGGTCAGTTTCACATAACTAAACATGACCTACTGGAGATACGTTACTCAAGGACCATAAAAAAATGAAATACCGAGAGATAGAATAAATTTGTAATAAGAGTCGCCTGTGATACGTGTTATATGTGTGACAGTTCTGAAGTTTATTGTTGGTGGCACTGCCAGTCTACGTCAAATTCGAGGTTGTCAGGTTAGGTTTTGTGTCAGTTTGTGTCAAATAACAAACAAAACCTAACCTGCTAACCTCAAATTAGACATACACCGACAGTGCCACCAACCATACATTTCAGTATTGCCAAATACGTATATTTTATCTGTCATCTCTACCACTTTGCGCCCCCGCTGCAGCTTTCTCCAACACCGGAAACCAGGCAGACATCCAAATCAATTATCAGCGATGTTAAGAGAGTATAGTAACATGGGATATTTTCTTAACCTCTTCCAGGACAAATTTTTGAAAACAAACATTTCTTGCGAAAAAATTTTAGTCAGTGCTTTATTGTTAAAACAATGTGAGGATCGGTTAAAAATTTAAACAACAAATTTTTATTCATATTTTATTGAAAAATGTATCTGTCCACATTTGTTGCCAACGGGCATTAGTTACAAATTCCTACTGATGAACATTTTCCATGCACTCCGGGCAAACTGGTTCTCTGCACTTCTTACAAGCGTATCTGGTACGGTGATGACAGTTCTTATCGTGACATCCAAGTGGATTTTTGTGTTCTTGTTTTTCTGGATAATGTCCCAGTCCATCGGTCCTCAGTTCCTGTAAAGCTTTTTTCCAAGGTCTTTGTTTTCTTGGTATGATTTCTGTACTTGACGGTCTGCCGCGTTTTCTTGTACTGGCGTTTAGTTGTACTAACGTTGTTTGTAAGAGAAGCTTTGAATTCTAACAGCGGCATTTTTACATTTTTGAATTTTCTGTAGAGTATCCAAGAATTTATTATTGCGACATTTACGAAATGAAACAATATTCGCATGTAAAACTTCTTATTTTTGATAGTGTGTGGGTAATGGGACTATCATTCTGTCTGAAAGGTGAATTCCGCCCATAAATCTATTATATTGTATTACCGTCTGCGGTCTTCGAACTTTCACATGAGTTGTCATCCTTTTGTCCCATCACCTGACAGTGTCTTGGAGTTCCTTGCCTGCAATAGATGAAATCATATGACGACCTTGTTATCCGTCCATCGTAGTACTGTAATATTATCCGAGGATGTAGTCACTGAAATACTTCCTCTGCCTTTTTTCAAAAGACCTTTTTCATTCATAAGTTTATTTTTGGCATCTGCTATTCTATTACTCCTTACTGTCCCAACAACGTAAATGTCACTGTTCCTTAGGTAGGTAATTGTGGGTATGGATGTAAACAAATTGTCTAGAAAGATCTTGTGATTATTTCCTCCGGTATCTGAGCATAATCGTACAACAGTGTCACCAATAACTCCTAGTTCAGATTTTGGTTGATCTTTCGATGACTGATACATTTTGAATTTGGACACATATCCATCAGCAGAAGCCTGATCCAGACCTTGAAGCCCCACTTTTTAGGCTTGGATATTATATATTGCTTACTTCTGCTTCTACCCCTTGAAGGGGATTATCATTTCGCCAATGGCCATATATTTGGTAGGGGAACATGCAGCAGAAAAAGTTCTGGCAAGAGTTTCAAGCAACGTAGAACTTTTATAAACGAGTCTTTGTTGTCTTCTGGAATATCATCATTATTTATGATATGTAAGTATCTTTTTATATCTTCAATCTCTTTAGCGACATTGCATCCACTATTAGTCCACGACGTAACCCTGGGTTCGATGACCAGTACATTCTGTATGAAAGATACTTCAGGTAAGTCATGATTATATTTATGGCAAAAAATTGCTTTACATCGCCCGAAGTGAGCTGAAAGTCTTTTCCGCTTTGAATGGCGTAGCGTATAGTTTCCTCGGTAATATCGTCAAATAAGGAATCAGGAAATATTTGGATAAAAAATGCATCTGGTGTATCTCCTTGAATATTGATTTGGTAATTTGACAAGAACGGTGGAGGATTGTTTGTCAAACCATTGTCTTTTTCAGGATACCAAACAACTTTGCTTGTTGTTTTCAAAGGTGTGGCCAATGCAGCTAGGGGAATTTCATCTTCACTGTCGTAAAAACTAGAGTCTTTCGAGCTATCACTAAGTTTATCAACATTTGATTTTTTTTTCTCCAAATCTAATTCTAAACATTGTTCTGTGTCGGAATCGTCATCAATTTCTACGTCCCCTAAGTCTGAATTATTAGGATTTGTGATAGAACTCAAAATACGGACTCTCTCATTTTTTCCCATAAAACACGTTCGCAGGAATATCTGAAAATAATTTACCTTACAACTACAAAGACCACATAGCAAAAATGTACGCATTTTTGCTATGTGGTCTTTGTCTGGTCTGTAAATATAACAGTAAATTGAAACAAAAATGCCGAATAATCATCTCTTTTCGCTCAGAGTACACAAACGTGAACGTCAATCAAAGAGCGTTTTTATGAGTCCTACGCACTGGCTTGCGAAAACTGCAGGAAGAGGCATGCATCAAATACCGCAACATGCTACTTACTCATTTTCACTAGATGAAAATATGCAGTGTTTGGCCCAAAACACACGTGCGAAATGTAGCAATAACATCAAAATTTTACAGTACCAGAAGGCGCCGTAAAAGGCATCATCCACACCAAATCCACCTTATAAGACTATAATACGAAGCATACTGTCCAAATGGCCACGTTTGTGCCACTGGTGAATGAATAAAGAGGAAGGGATAATTCTTGCGCAGTGCGCTTTGAAACGTACATATTTGTGCCAATGTGCTGGAAGAGGTTAATGAAATGACGTAACTATTTTTGTCGCTGGCTTTCCGTCTATCTGGATATGTAAATCAGAATTTTCGCTTTTGGAGTGCTGGGTGCGGGTTGCACCAGTATGTGGAATCGCCGCTTCATCCTGAAAAATTGGTATTTGGATAGCTGTAGCCAGAAGGTGACTGATTGGACCTATATTTTTTAATAACACGATTAATGGACAACGCTAACGAGAAGAAATTTTAACAATTTTTTTGACGAACTTGATAAGGATGCAAGAGACGGGTATTTCCAACAAAATGGTGCAATGGCTCATACAACGAGAGAAAATTTGGGAGTTTATAAGGCAAACGTTTGGCAATAGAATTATTAGTAGATTCACAGATGATTCTTTCCCAGCACGTTCGCCAGATCTTACATCTTGTAATTTTTCAATTTTCGCATATATTAAAGATAATGTTTTTAGAAGGCAAATAACAATCTAGAGAAGCTAATAGTAGGAGAGCTGGTGACATTTTTTGGTGATCATTTAGTTAAGGCCTATTTTTTGAGAGAATGCTGGGGAGGTATGTGTAAGTGTCATCTCTAAGGATTATTCTTGATCGCGGTATCGGAGGGAGGCAGAACACCCTAAATTTGCACTGTCAGTATATGTCAAATTCGGGGTTAACAGGTTAGGTTTTGTGTCAGTTTCTGTCAAAACCGATGGGAACCTAACCTGATAACCTTGAATTTGACATAGACTTACAGTGCCACCAACATATTACCGTACCTTAATGTTGGTTGCAATGTAAGTCTATGTCAAATTCGAGGTTATCAGGTTAGGTTTTACGTCAATCTGTGTCAGAACTGACGCAAAACCTAACCTGCTAACCTCAAAATTGACATATACTGACAGTGCAAATTGGGGGTGTTCTGCCTCCCTCCGATACCGCTATCAAGGATAATCCTTACAGATGACACTTATACTTGCCTCTAGCAACATTCTCTCAAAAAATAGGCCTTAACTAAATGATCACTAAAAAATGTCACCAGCTCTTAGACTATAAGGGAAGCCATGATTGACTGTTGCAATAATACTGATCAACAAATGTTGCACAAATTTTTTTTAAATAAAAAGAGGCTAGTTCAGCTTTACATTGCAGAAAATGGACACCATTTTCAACATTTGTTATATTATTATTATTGTATGTTTGTTTTCTCTCGTACTATACATACGGATGTAATTACCTCACGGGCGTGATGCCAAGGTAAAGGTAAGTAATATTATTGTATTGTTTTTGTGTTTCATTATGTATTCAAGAATTTTCTGGTTGTGTTGCAGGTACTGAGGATGACCGATTTTTGCATCTCGATGTAAGTGTTCTTGTCGATATCCAGTTTTTGTAGCATTGTACCTAGTGTTCGAGGGATTACACCAGTAGCAGATATAACTGTAGGTATGGTATACACATTTTTTAATCTCCACATCTGTTTTACCTCTATTGCTAACTCTGTATATTTTTGTAGTTTCTCGTTATGTGCCTGTAGTAAGTTAGAAGTGCTAGGGATTGCAGTGTCTATTAAAAATCCAGTTTCGGCTTCTTTGTCTACCAGTGTAATGTCGGGTCGGTTATGAGGAATCGTTTTATCGCTGATAATACTCGTGTCCCAATATACCCGGGGCCAAGTGATTTTCGATTACTTTAGGAGGCTCATATTTATAATATGGTTCGGTTTCGGTTTTAAGATTAAACTTTATCAATAGTTTTTGGTGAAATATTTTAGTTACATTGTCATGCCTAGCTTTATAATCATTTTGAGTTAGAGTTTGACATCCCGATATACCTAATGTGATTGACGTTTTCGGGTGCACTTCCGCATCTTCTACAAGAAACGTCATGGGTGCCATCTTTAATAATATACTTCCTATAGTTTTTGGTATTAATTACCTGGTCTTGTATAGCTAATACAAAGCCTTCTGTTTCAGGAAACAAGTCACCTCTGCACAGCCACGCGTTCGACGCTTCTGGATCGACATGAGACTGAGCCAAGTCATGAGCATGCTTTCCATGTAGAGCTTTCTGCTTCCAGGATAAATGCTTGTGTTCTTTTGTTGTTATAGGAAAGTCTATTTCATGGAATAGATCTAACGGAGTATATTTATTATCTGATATAGCTATTGCACGGTGTAACTCAGATGTATTTGTTTTTGTAATAAAGTATTCCCTTAAGGATGTTTTTTGTTTATTTAGTAAATTTTTAATGTCTATGAGTCCCCTCCTGCCTTCTGCTCTTGGTAGGGTCAGTCTTTCCGTTGCAGACTTTGGATGGTGTAGTCTAGCTTCGGTAAGTATCTTATTGGTTTTTCTTTTCAGGTTGTTAATATCAGTATCTGTCCAGTTCACAACCCCAAACGAGTAGGTAAGTATAGGTGTTGCAAATGTATTTATGGCCTTGATTGTATGTTTTCCATTTAATTTCGTTTTAGTTATGGCTTTAAGTCGCTGTATGTACTTAGACTCAAGTTCTTCTTTTACTATCAGTCTCGATTGTTGTAGACCCAAATATTTATATGTGTCGCCTTCTATCATACCTTTGAGTGTGGATTCGTCTTGAGTCTTGTAGTTTAATATTTTTCTCTTTCCCTGGTTGATACTTAGTGTCTGACATTTGTGTATTCCAAAGGTTATAGGCACGTCTTTGCTAAATGTTTCTGTTAGTTTTAGTAGATGTTTGAGATGGTCTGAAGTACTACTGAAAAGTTTTATGTCGTCCATGTACATAAGGTGGGACAAGTTATAGGCCATGTTTTCATTTAGTTTAAGTTTGTAGCCTTTGTTCGTATCATTTAGCATATTTGACAGTGGATTAAGCGCCAGGCAGAACCACAGTGCACTTAGGGAGTCTCCTTGGAATATTCCCCATTTGATTTTTATGTTTTCGGTCATTAAACATTCTGTATCGGTGTAAACCTTTATCGTAGTACTCCAGGTTTTCATTATGGTTCTTAGAAACTCGATTAGAACTGGGCTTGCTTTATATGTGTTTAGAACTTCTAGCAGCCAGGTATGTGGAACAGAATCAAACGCCTTTTTATAATCTATAAAGGAGGTATGTATGTTTCCTTTCCTTTTGTGTGCTTGGCTCATTACGACTTGATCTATATTAATTGTTCCTTGCATCCTTGGGATTTCCTCTGGCATCCTTGTTGTTGTTCTGCTATTATAGAGTTCTCTTCACAGTGAGAGTATAGCATATCCGTTATTAGCGCCGTTATGATTTTATAAATCGTTGGCAAGCATGTAATTGGTCGGAAATTTCCTGGATCTTTAACGTTTTGGTTTTTTGGTAAGAGGTATGTTATTCCTTGGGTAATAAAGGCTGGTAATGTATTTGGGTTGAGAATAAAAATATTAATATGTCTTGCAAGTTCTTCGTGGACAGGAGTAAATTTTTTGTACCAGTAGTAATGTGGAGGCCCATCTATTCCGGGTGCCTTCCAATTTTGTGTTTTTGCTATCACTCTGGTAACTTGTTCTTTTGTTACTGCTACCAACTGCTTTTATTCGAAGCAGCATATTTTTCCTTTTCTGCATTTATCCATTGAGCCTGTTGGTTATGGCTCTCTTCGTCCGACCACATCCCTTATTATTATTATTATTATTATTATCTTAACCTTACA